>DWJZ01003254.1:0-17448 GCA_018249125.1 Asbolis capucinus
TATATACTTTTAAATACATACTTAAATAGATATTTCTATTATACACCCAGACACACAGAACAAACATTCCTGCTCATGAAAAATCATAGAAAAGTTTTACCTGGGCGGGAATCGAACCCACGACCTCCGGTGTAGTAGTCAGGTTCACTAACCACTAGACGAACCGGCCTGTCAATAATTCCAGATCAAATTTGCACCGTGTATAGTTATCTATGTTGTCCTGGTATCTATGTATATTTTCTGAAGCCATACGAAGAAACTAACCAGTTGTGTGTGTGTGTATTTCTCTTCTTTTAAGTTTTTGGTATCAAAAAAGAGTATTTCCATATATGTAAAACAGATAACTTAGAGTAAGGTAAGGCGAGAAACGGTTATAACGAGAGTTACCTGTTACCTCCTACAGACCACTGCACCGGCCTAACTACCCCCATAAATTGTACCAGTAACGAACCGAACAATTTTCAGAGCAAGTCTTTAGAGAACACTCGAGAAAATGGTTCGAGAAAAGATTCCTTGTGAATTAGAACTAACCTCTTCACGCTTTGAAAATTTTATAATGCAGTATTTGGAACAATGCATTGAGTTCGAATCAGATTTCATATATTTAGGTAACATTTTTTATGCACTACTTCTACCTGAGGCTTCGCTCACGTGGTACAATAAAAAGTATCTATGTGTTATTCCACACTTTGTAGTTGTTACACACTATCTATGCCTGGGTCAAATTTCATCCCAACCCGTTAAGTGGTTTTTGCTTAAAGTGTAACAAAAGTCCATCCATCCTTGGCCCGTGTTGTTGACTATGGCCTATTCCTCTCACATTATGAATGAAAACCCGAGCCCAGTAGTTGGTCAGCTGTCACTTGCAATGAGCCAGGTAATAGACTGGACCAATCGCCTGATGGCAAGTGATCATCGCAATGGACTCTACAACACCAGGGATGTTACTAACGTGTCTCTAGCCAAGAAAGAAGTTATAGATCCGATTGATGCAACGATGAAATAGACGAAGAAAAAGAAGGAGTTGAAATAGCAATAGTGCTCAGAAAACCATCAACATAACGTCAGGACAGAAAGGAGACAATTTAATTATATTACAACTAAAATAATTTAAAAGGCGTAAATATATTTAATAACGTCATAGATTTATTCTTGAATTCCGTTACTGAGAAATAAATAATTTGAGTTTGAGAAGATGGATAGAAAACACTTTTGTATTTTGGTAATTGTAAACTTACCTAAAATTGTTGTTTGTGATGTGCACACAGCATTTGTAATTTAAAATGAAACATGGCAAGCTAGACATGGCATTTGTAACAAGATGTATTTGTCGACGCGGTGTTCTCCAGGGACCGTAATTAGACGTAGTCAAGAGACTCATTCGCGAGAAATAACAAACATGGGTTTGTTCTTACACTCATTTATAATTACAATTATTTTAGTTTGTATTACATTCTAATATTGTTAGGGAACTACGGTTCAACCCTATATTGGCGGAAAGTGAGCAGTTTCTCCTTGCGATTGAAGAGTCCAAGGCAGATTTTGTTGAGGGAACCAGTTAAAATGTGATTTAAAATACCTGCTAAGTACTTTACAATTCCATACAAACTTTCATCCCCTCTTTCCACCCCTTCAAGTCTTTTTTCGGGAAAAAAAAGTAGCCTATGTTTTTCTTCAAGGTATATTCTACGTCTGTACCAAGTTTTATCAAAATTTGCTCAATAGTTTTGGCGTGAAAAGGCAACAGACAGAGTTTGTTTGATTCATTTATAATGTTAATAAATAATTTTCTCGTTATTGTGAGTTATGTTGTTGAGTTGTTATGCGGCACTTATTGCGTGTTGGTGTACTTTGTTTACTCAATTAATTTTTCACTTTTCCAATCTGTTTCACTGAATAAAAATTGTTTTATCATTCATACCGAAGCCTGCTGCTACTGCGTACTTGATTTGCATTTCATCTGTTTCCACTATCATCTGTTCATTATTAATTTGAATCTCTTGTCAATCAGCGGATTTTATCTTCAACCCAGTGATGGCTCGGTGCTGTGTACGGGTCTCTCCTCTTAAAATGGAGGCTTAGAGCATACTCCACCATGTTGTTCCAAAATGGATTGGCGGTTAGGTTAGTTAGTGGCCAACCAAAGTTTTTTACGCCACTAGAAGGCTTCCGATGTGGATTAACGCTTGATATCTAACGACAAAAACCACGATCGAAGTCTTTGCCTAGTCTCTGAAGTACGGAAACGTTAATGAAGTTTTTGCCACTAGCTGGCAGGTCGTCTCACCCATACTCCTATCAACGGCGTCTGTTGTTACTCAACTTTTTCGATCGCCTGCAATCGAAACAAGCCTCGCCAGGCTACGAAAACTTCCCTTCATTTCACTTTATGTATGTTCGTCAAAATATCAAGAACGAAAACATTGGATCCAAACACTGCTTCATTTCCATAGCGGGTTCCCTACAACGTAATGATGAAAAAAATCATGTCAAAGAATAATCAAAAGGTTCGGAAACAAATGAATCACTAAATTCAGTAAAGGAATACACAATACAACATTTACTTTGGAATTCCAAAACAAACTTCGACATAATTGAGCTAAAAGTTGCCACTTCATGGAAACAGTCATTTCATAAGTTAGGTCCTCTAACATTTTGCTGATAAAGTATTGATAATTTATAATAGTTATTGAAACCCTTAATGAACATTTTCACCAATATTTTTGTCAATCAATTTTAGTCTTTTCCATGTCAGCCGATTTTCGTTTTAACAAACAATTTCAAAGTCGGATGGTCTATGCAACTTAAATAATAATAGTGACCCGTTAGTCACTATGTGACAAATTTGCTTGTGATATAGTTTTCAATAGTTTATCATATGAGACTTCATAAAGGTAAACTATCCTTGCATCTCACAAGATAAATGGTTCCATTGAGAATACATGACGCGAACAGGTTTGCGAATTAATCCTAATATATCGGCGTCGTAATTACAATATGTCATTGTAATAATTGTTATATGTATGTATGTAGATGTGTAAATTCTACAAGTATTATGTTTGCACGATTGATTTTATTTTTAAACAATTTTGAAAACAGGAGTTTCTCTACTCGTCTATTTTTACAAGCTTTTATTTAACTTGCAGTGTATGTTTGTATATTAGTATATTATATTTGTATATATGTTTGTTACTGGTCTAATCTTGCAAGTTTAGTTAGACCCAGTTCTGGTTACACAATGAACCTAAAATGTTGCATACTGCTTCAGTTCCGATGACAATGCATTTTTATGATAAGTATGATCTGCCGCTATGCTCAGGATTGGCTCTAGACAAGGGAACTCCTCAGCGATTTGCAATACGGTTATGAAATTTTATATGTTTCTCCGTATTAGGGCTCTGTAATTAAAGCTTGTGTTTTTTTTTTTTTTTTTAAATTAAGTTTGTTTATATTCATGTTATCGCAGAACTTTTTACTAGTTGAACTATTTTCGAGCTTAAGAAAGGTTTAATTTTAAAAGTTTGAAAAGCAGCATTTAGTGGAGCATCCCGGTTATGGTCGCCTTGCTCGTCATAAGTGAAAAATATAATTTAACTTCATAATATAATTAGGTAATATAAATTCTAATCCTACTAATTGCCAGGTAGTACAAAAAGAAACGTTTGGCCATAACCGCACCGTCTGCTTGGCTTTTAATTAATTAGCAGTGGAATATTCGCAAAATATACGGTGAAATAATTAAAGAATCTAAGTGTAAAAAGAGAATTAGCCAAGGGATTTATAGAGCTGCAGAGCTCTCAGTAAATCTCTCTTCTCAATTTATGTTATGAGTCCTGTGAATTTTTGGGATCCGTACGCAAAAGATTAAAACGAAATCCTTTTATAACTGTAAGCTGTTAATTTGTTATTGGGTCTGGTCTTAATTAAAAAATAAAAAGACACACAACAAAAAGAAAAAAGACATTTTTTAATTTTGTAATTATTTCTGAAGTTTGTGGTTTTTCCACGGTTTTATTTTGTTGACGGTGAATTAGAATTTCGATATCAAATGGTCATAAAATACAGCCTTTTTCCCGCGGTTTCAACCTCTTGGAATAAATCATCTTCAAACTGATCGAAATCAACGTGTTGTCGCGGTGAGAATGTAATAAGGAAGAAAATTGATTTATTCTGAGGAACTTTTACAAAGAAATTAACTCATTTCAGCTACTACTTACTCTTAATAGATATTTATATAAAAATATTTAATTAAGTACCTACTGAGATATACAACGATTCTATCTCTGCATCAATTTTCATCAAAATAATTTAAACCACTGAAGTTTAGAGGTAAACATTGTTTGGGAAACGGACAGACAATAATCATTTTCGTATTTATAATATAAGTACAAGAAAATAGGATTACATAAATTTAACATAATTTATGTAATCCTATTTTCTTATACTACAATAGTTAAAATCCATCGTGTGCCAAGGTAACTTATGGTTTTATAAAATGCATTTTAAGTTCATTTTTCTCTAATTTCTTTGCCCGTTATAATACATTTATACCTTAGTACAACTTAAATTCTTCAATCCTGAAATCAGCTGCTTTCACCACATTCTCGTTGGTAGCTGGTACACCTGTGAAAAATACAAATTTAAGTTCGTAAACCATGCAATAATGAATATTGTTTTGTATGTCTGTGTCTGCTTGTTTGATCTTAATACGTTTTCAAATTGCTGAATCGATTGCGGTAAAAATTTTGACAACTAACAAACTATTGCGCGAAGATAGAAACAGTATAGAGGTTGAAGCGATCGAAATCAATAACGACACCAAGTGGTCAGTTGTCGATAATTGGTCCTGGGGTCCCCAGGAACACCAACGTACCATTCCGGACTTTTTTGCCTCTTACAAAATTCTGGTCTACCAGCATGGGACTGGGGTTTGCAGTCTAAGGCCCAATACGGCTAAAACACCATAATGGGTTGGTGGAAATAAAATAATTACCAATATTGAGGAAGGTATTCGTATTGTATCCACTGTCTAGCCTTGAAGCCTGGATAGCGTTCCTGATGGCGTTTACTATGACGTAGCCCATACATGACGGTGGTTCACTCACGGCTAAAATAAATTTAACTTTTAATAATATTCATTGAAATGATATAAGGATATTGGAGAATATTAGCATTCCCTCCCTTTGAAACCCCTCCCACACCTTCACCCCTGAAAGTGAAGGATATTGCTCCTTATACATATAATTGTGTTTGTAACTCAACACGAGCAGCAATAATCATTTCCCATCAGATGGTCTATCCTCTAGTTAGTCATCCATTGTCTTGGCAAGTGATATAGTCGATTTTTCTCATCCGTACAAATCTTGTAAGCAAAAACTGGAATGCTATATCAGTTTCGTTATTATTATTTCACACACTAATACATATCTTCGGCCTTAACAACTTTTCAATGTCACAATACTCGAGGTAAAAACAAAGACAGATATATAAAATATTATTTTCAGATAATTGTTAAATAAATTTATATGGATGAGAAAAACGGACAATATTTGTCTAGGAATACATACCTTTTGAACCTAAAACTCCAACCGGGTTTATAGCTCCTCGCCTTAGATATATTCTATAGTCATTAGGTATATCTTTCGCCCCAAATATCTTATAGTTCCAAGTTCGATAGTTTAATAACTTTCCAGTCTTCTCATCATAAATTGTATCTTCTAATGTCCACAGGGATATAGCTTGAACGAATGCTCCTTCTACCTGTAAGCACCTACCTACTGAACCTATACATATACATAGCAACACATACACATAGATGAAATTTTAATTGTCAGCGCCCAATAATCCTCTCAAGCAATCAAGAAGTTGCTAAAAAGCCTTTTCCAGTATAGAGCTGCTGTGCCTAAGGTTCACATTAGCTTAATGATTGCCAACCAATCAAAAATTATGTATTTTAGTACTTTAATGTTGCACTCTGGTGTCTGACGCATACCGAACCATACTGGTGAAAATTGGTGGAGTAGTTATAGCATTTTCAATTGTACTTAATACAAAAATATTATAAAAATATTATTACACAATTGTAAATTTGAACTTTACCTGGCCAACATCAAGGGCAGGGTTGATACTACGTCCGCAATCCTCAAAAACATCAGCTCTCACTATCCACTTCCTACCTGTAAGAATATCTAATTCAACTTCAATTGCAGCCATTCCAAATATTGGATACTTCACGATTCCTGGTGTATTGCGACCGGCCAAGAACGAAGCTTGTAATAAAATGCCTCGTCGACGAGCTTCACTTATTATTTGTTCCCATGTTCCAGTTGGCATATCAGCTATTACTGGGCTTAACCTTGCTTTGATCTGGTTACATGCCATTAATACAGAATAAGCACAACATTCAGTAGTGACACTCGCAACAGTCGCAAATGAATTTGGAGTCGCAAAATTAAACGATGGGATTATTGTTACTTTATCAACAGGCACTTTAAGTTCTCTTGCAGCCACTTGTGCCATTCTGGTGAATAATCCTTGCCCCATTTCAATACCGCCAATGTTCAAAACAACGCTTCCGTCTCTGTGATAAACACTTACTACAGCACCAAAATAGTCAGGAAAATCTGTAGAAAATGTCATATTAGTGAAGCTGATTCCTCGTTTTTTCCAACGATTGTTGGCATTAAAAAGTTTTATATCCACTTCTCGTTTACTGTATTCTATTCTTTGTAAGAAATCGGTTACCATAAGCGGTGGTAAGCTATTTTCGGGACTATAATTTTCCATGCGAACCATTATACTATCTCTTTTTATTTCTAATGCAATATGTTCCATAATATGTTCTATCGCAGATACTGCAGGAAATGATCCTAAAAGTAAAGTTTAATTTTTATTGACTTGTTCGATGACGAATATTTTCAGATTTTTTTTTCGTTCTACAATCAACTAGTTTACGGCTCACGAACGATATTAAAGCTAAATATTGTCCACCTATACTGCTTTATTAGTTTATTAACTACAAATAACTAATTACAACCATGAAGCAGGTGGCAATAAAGTAACAAATCATCAAGTATTACTTATTTGTATCTTACACTCATGCCCATTCGTCAAAATATACTCGCAACTCCTGTCAATTATATTTGTATGACTAACGTTAAATTACATGTATCTAAGAAATTAATTTTAAGTAAACTAATACAGTCCTTATCTTCATTGTATTGTGGCATTGATTTATAAAACTACTAATAACAGTATTTTTGTCTAAACATAGGTTCCGGTAAGTACAACTTTTTAAACCTGTAAATAAGATGCCCGTCTATTATATGACTTTCAGGTATTATTTTTAAATCTTATAGCACACATGCACATTGTGGCGCAATGGAACATATGTAATTACAGTGTTTGGAGCGCACTAAGTCAAACACCAGGCCATATTTTAAGTGAGCTGGAATTTGCCGAGATACTACTGTGCCGCTGACATCTAGTTGATTGCTGATCGAAGGATGGTGTAATGTAATAATTACCGGGAGCTCGCATAAAGCAATTACTTGGTGTGTCGGTTATAACTCCATATATGAATACTTTCCATCGACTCATATCATAACAATTTTCAAAATTATCCATGATAAAAACGGACTCGTTTTCATTATGAGAAATTCCGTCGTTGACATACCAATTTGCATCGAGGTATTGTATTTCTCCTTTATCGTCTACACCCACCTGATGAAGATCACAAATATTGGTTATAATCACTACTGATAGATTCTGGCCCTCCTTATTTCTTTTAGATGTTACAGATTATGATACACTTATTATGTTACAGTTGCATTATTATATTACAGATTTTTGAGATTAGAGGTTTAATTTCAATACAACGCCGACGTCTTTATTTTACAGTTTTGATTTTTATTTTGTGTAGTAATTTTTATCAAATTATCTGGTATAAATTAATTGGTATTAACAAAGGTGTTATTTATAAATACTCAAAAATAATGCACGTAACTAATATACGCGTATGACGAAACTTGCAGGTACGTATATTTTTAATCAAAAGATTCTTGTTGTTCTAGAGATATCGTCTATTTTCTGTAATAAGTCGTAATATTACAGATTGGTCATGTTTTGATAAAGACATTTTCGCATAGTAAGTTTTCCTTATGTAAGAATTAAAATAAATAATCACTAAGAGAATACCTCATAGTCAAGTCTGCAGTTTGGCCGCTTACCAAGGGCGCGCATTATATCATACAAATGCATGTTCATCCGACATGGCCTATTTAATATTTTCGCAACCAAAGCACTACCGCACGCGGCCAAGTTACCGCGAACATATTTTGAGCCAAAAGCTCCGCCGCATCTTCTCGTCTTCACAATGATACTAAAATTATATCAATTTATTCATTTTTATCACAATATTATTCTTATGTACGAGTTATATACACGTATATGTTAAGTTGAATTATTAACTTTATGCACTATACAAAAACTGTACAGATACAAAGACGGACTTAATGTATTTTATTTATTTAGCATGTAAATTAGGCTTGAATACCGAATTCGCTCAGTTAGCAAAACAATAGACCTGACAGTATTAACTATATTGCATAAATTTGTTAGTATATTGGTCCTAATACAACAATATCCACGAGAACGTTTCTCAGAAACTTTTGGACTACATTCTTCGTTTTTTCTTTACCTTTTAGGTGGCTTAATTTGTTTAAATGTACTAGAAAAAAGACTACTCACTAACTATCCGGTACATTAAGAAGTCTGGCTATACAGTTTTCAGTCTGATCCATCCATTGAGTTGAAGAATGTACTTCGAAGCCATTATCAACAGGAATCGTTATAGTATTATGCAGCTCCAGCATAAAATGATATTGACGTGGACTAAAAAATGTCCCTTTTACAATTTTTTTGACGTTTTTACCTCGACTCGTAGGTGTTATTGTTCCAAAAGACATAACTCTATTTTCCTCTTTAGGTGCCTTTAGTGCTTCTTCTATTGTAAATATTGCTGGCTTCAAAGGAACGTTCTTGTAGTCAACTTTTACAAAATTGCTCGCTTGATCAGCTAAAGCCATTGTATTAGCTACAATGATAGCTATGGGCTGGTTATAATATTGGACTTTATCACTGGCCAAAAAGATTTCATTTTCCGTTACATTTGATGTACTTGGAAACGTATAACTATTAGCACCAGGAATATCAGCTGTAGTCAACATAGCTATGACCCCTTTTAGTTTCTGAAAGTAATGTATTGTTTTAATTTAAATAGCATTGTAACAGCGGATCGCATTGAAAGTGAATACACATGAAGTAGATACTTGTTACGATATACACTGATTACTCAAGTAATGAGTCAGATTCGCCCGACTAGTTCCGGGCCGTCTTCTTATTGGATTTCTCACACGTAACGAATACAGCGGTAAGAGAGTGCCCTCTGCAGAGTACTCAATACGTATGAACATGCAGTTTTTAACATTTTTCGTCCGTCAAGATCGGTCTAATTTCGGTTTTCTGTCTTGTTACTATACTCGTTTCATGTAAGAGACTCATATGTCTTTCTTAGGAAATAATTCACGACAAAAGCATGCTTATTTAATGGACGTAAGATGACCGTACCGTTCGTCATTATCGGGACCGCAACTACTTCGACTTCGTATTAAGTAGTTGCGTAATCAGTGTATTTACATAATTATTTTATTCTGTTGTCAAAATACGAAAAGTAATTTAAATAAATCTCACAATCTATAACAAAGAAACCTCATATTATATCGTCTGTGATATAACTTGAACTGATTCTTGGTTTAAAATAATCCTTCTCTTTACGAGAAATTGGTAGTATTAATAATTATTCGACACGTTTAATTATAAAGGAAAAACAAAAGAAAAAAAAACAAATGTCCATTAGTACATACTAAAGCTTCACTCGCATCAATCGAAACTATGTCGCCCTTCGTTACAGTGCTGAGTACAAAAGCAGCAAATACTTCATTTTTTATAGCTGGCATATCATCCGTATACACAGCTTCCCCGGTACACTGTAGCAAACCTTCTTTTTTTAATAGTGGCTGCGTTAGAGGATAATCTTGAATGTCAGTGTCATATTCCTGATATCCTTTACTGATTGGCGGTCTGTCATCAGTAACTGAAGGAGCTCCTGATGCGTAAATAGGATTCAGTAAGTTTTTTGGACACATCTTTATGATAGCCTGTAAAATATTTAAATAATTATAACGTTATATATAGATGTAGGTGAATTATCTTCATTTAATCGAATAACAAACCTTATAAAATAGACTCAAAGCTACTCTTTTTCGATAAAACGGAGACGGATTTGGTGGAGAATAATCTGGTAGAATTTCTTCGTCCAACAGTTTTAAAGCTGCTTGTAATGTATTATTGTCAAATATGTTTCGATGTTTTAAAAATGCTTCAGTTTTTTTTGCATGAGTGAATGTTGGGCGTATACCTCCGTACACAATTCTGGCTTCATCAACATTGTAGTAAGCGGAATCAAATTTTAAAAGGAATGCGGAATTAACTTCAGCGTGTGCATTCTGTTCTCGAGGTGTGACCTGAAATTTTGTTGCAAGTTAATTTTAAAATTTGTTATACTTTGATTAACTTTTACAAGTACTTACTGGCTTCACCCAAATATTTAGTAAATATTTAGACTCACCTTATAAGTGACTAACTTGTAGCGAGATGAAAATGGTGGTAATTTTATTTTCGTCATTACTTTGCCAACAATATTTGTTTTAAGAAATGCTGCCATCGTCACTTCTTTTTCATTTAATCTGCGATCGACTGTAATGAAATCATGAGTTCATAATACATTATAATCTTGTTCTTTAGTACTAAAATGATTATGTTGTATAATATATGTTAAAATAAAGAGCGCTTCCACATTCATGTTAGTGCATTGCTTGTGACTTATATCGTAGATAAACATTTATGGTAGGTACTTTTTATCCCGAACAATCCCAGGGTTCCTTTGGAAAATAGGGTGAATGTATGTATGGGATCTACGTGAGCCAAAGGGAATTCCATCGAAGCTGTGGGTACAGCTAGTAAAGAATAAACTTAGCTTGCCTCAACAATTTAATAAAACGTTCATTTACCGCTTTACTACTTTCCATCCAATATTTTAATTCCATGAACGTTAATAAAACAACTGTTATACTTGCTCTAAGCTTACTACACAAAGGAATTACAAAAGACATTCCATTAATGTCTTCGATGCTGCCAATCGCAATTAATCTTAGCTAGAAGAAATCTTATTGAGGTTAATTAAAGTGCTTCCTGTGTCTCTATCTGTATCTAGACATTAAAACGACTAGTTTCTAAGTTTCTAGTTTTCAATCACAAAAGCTTACTTTTAAGGAATTTGTGGTGATTTTGACAGCGCTAAGAACCTTATTGTAACACTCAGAGACGTCTATCTGTTATTTGAATCGCCCCTTAATACGCCACTCGGCTTCAACCCGTCGATGTCACCCGTGTCTTTCCGCGTACTGGCTTAGAGCTCTTACTTCACCACACTTATATGTTACTTATTCAATTATATTTACTAATCAAACCCTTACTTACTATTTAATTATATTTTATATTTTGATGATGAAATGTAATAAATTGGTCAAATCAAATTAACCATTTATTATTGTCCTTGACAGTAATGTTTCATGTATAAAATGGCGTAACGTCTTTAGTTTTTTATGGTATTTGGAAAAAAACTAAACAAGTAGTTTGTCAGTGTATTATTTAGGACAAGGATCGGCAACATTTTGTTACATGGGGCCTCAAACCTTCTATAGATATTAGTGCAAGCCACATTCTAGGTGTCGTCGGAGGATCGCAAGAGACGCAAAATTCCGTCGTTTAAATGATCTGTGTCTGACCGTGGGTCTTATGGGCCGCATGGAGTCTGCGAGTTGTGGATTGTCTGACCCTGTGAACCCTGATTTGGAGTATTTTTCTTTCGGTAAAGTGGGGTTAAAGTTTTTTCTCTCATATATGCTATCCTGTGGTATCGTTGGATAACACGCTCGAAGTTATTATGAGTTTGAGAAGCCATTGGTTTCCAGATCTGTTTGCGAAATATTATGGCTTAGAATAATATATTTCATTCAGGTAAACGAAATTAATTTTATGCTACTCATATGTTATGGTTACTCACGATGTGTTTTTCGCGCGACCCAGTTGCATGGATTATGTCTGAACTGCGGTGGCGATAAGAAATTTTTATCAGGATGACAGATGACAGTTGACATTTGACAGTAATATCCATTAGGCGTTAATTAGTTCCGATACATACCTAGAGTAACGGTAGCGCCAATTCCATCCAGAAGAAGAAAGACATCAGATGGAAAATCCGGATGTTCGTGTTTTAAGACTAGATTTCCAGCTAATGTTCCGATCTGGAAGTTAGTTACAATACTTACAATTAGTTACAGGTTATAAGCACCACCATTTGTAAAAATGTTCAACAACAAAATGTACAATAACAAAACTGTCCAAACAAAACAAAACAAAATATTCCTCTTCATCACAAAAATGTTTGTAATGGGCGGAAATCGAACCCACTACCCACTTCTGGAAAGAAGCAGTCAGGTTCGCTAGCCACTGCACCAACAAGCTAGGCCGGTCACTCAAAGTCGTTGGAGGTTATAAAAATGCCAAATTTTATGCAGATTAACATAACTTTATACAAAACTTAATGCCTAATAATCTTGACATTTTTATAATGGCGTTAGATACTTACATTTCGCACCGGAATATGAGCAACTCTTTCAAGATGTGCACGCAGTACTTGTAAGTATTGAAAATCTCCATTTATCCTGCTTATTTCTTCAAACAAGTTTATTGTATCAGTTAGCGATATATTGGCTCCAAGCACTAAGTTTACATCAATGTAATGGTTATGTAGTTCATTAATATGAGTTATATTTATCAAAACACGAGGAAAACTGATTACTGGTCGTACTCCTGAAATATTAATTATATCCATACATTATTTTTAACATTTAAACTAAATTTCGGAAGTCATCTACTATAATTGACACAACCGCTCCCTAAGAATGGCATAATAATATGCGATAATTCTTTAATTATAACCTAATAAAAAATGAATTTATTCATATTTGTTCTTACCTCTTGCAGTATTTCCACCAACTAACATATAAGAATCATAGCCAAGTTCGTTCAACACCTTAAATATGGATTTTACATCATAAACTTCAAACCACAAGCGTCCATCTGAGAGTGCGATTCGCTTAGGTATAGTTGTCGATGGCCCTTCATTATGAATATTAACTAAGCACCAATCTTCATCTTCATTATCTTTGTTACAAGCTTTCCCTGTTTTTGGACATGTAGCTTCATTTACGTCTTCTATATCTTTGATGTGTTCCTCTGTTTTGGGATTTACCACAAGTGATTTAAATGCGTCAAGGATAGGACGATATCCAGTGCAACGACATAAATTACTACCAAAAGATTGTTCTATATCTGCCGGGTGCAATTGACGTTTACTTTGAGAAAGGCTAAAACGAATGAGGTGAATACTTTAACATGGAATTTTGAGATAGCGCTTTTACTTAAGTTAATTAGAATATTCATTAGCTTTAGTAAGTTCAGCTTAAGTGTTTTACTTAATTAAATGATATGCTTGACTGTAATCTAATTATTTTATCAGTAGCTATAAATTTTGATGAAATAAAATGAATAATATTCAATCATTTAAAATCCGATTTTACAAGTCATATCGTTATTGCGTTATTTTTAACATACGATAAATTAATACGTGAGTAGAATTCCAGCGGATGTCATATAATAATAATAAATATCTCGGGACAACTCACACACAGCCATCTGACACCAAACTAAGCGTTAGCTTGTACTATGGTGATCAAACAACTGATAAATATACATATTACATACATATATTTTTAAATACATACTCATAAACATATTTACACCCTGACACACAGGACAAACATTCCTGCTCATAACAGAATAGTTTGACCTGGATGGGAATGGAACCCATGACCTTCGGCGTAGCAGTCAGGTTCACTAACCACTAGACCAACTGACCTGTCATTACATCATCATCAATAAAGTTTATTTGATTGAAACGAGTTTTTGAGTAGAAATTAGATATATGTATTTCGGTGACAAAAAGTAGCACATACATATTATTATCACTACTATAATTATTACCACATGACATCGATCTTTTGCCATTTTAAAGTGAAAGAAAGTGTAACAAATACACTTTTGAATAATATTCGTATTTATAACACATGGATTAGTATCCTGCGGCGTGCGCCTTTAGTTTACAAAGTTACGTAATCAAAAGTTGATTATCACTTGCTACGGTGAAGGAATCGTGAAACCTGCACTTCTTAGAGTTCTCCATAAAGTCTGTGTCTGAAAAGTGTCTGAAAATTACCAATCCCCCTTTGGCGAGCGTGGTGAGCTGTACCCCTCCCATTGTGAGTGGGACCAAAGCCCAGTAGTGGGATAGTTATGGGTTGCAATGTTAAATATGGATTATGCTAACAATAGATATTTGTAAATGATAGTAAAGTTATACCAATTGCATATACTACAATTTTAGTATATACTATATAAAGTAGTAGGTACATGTATATATGTACAAGTTACCTGTACATGCTCATAACAAATCCAGGACTGCAATATCCGCACTGAGAACCGAAATGGTCGTTCAATCGTTTCTGTATTATGTTGTAACCAATTTTTCTGTTTCCGATACCTTCGACAGTCGTAATTTCCCAGCCATCGCAGGAGAAGATAACAACCAGGCACTGGAATTGAAAATTGGATAAAATCAGCATCTATGTTGTATATTGAACACGAGATTCTGCTATCGGTTTTTCGGGTTCCGTACTGTGGGGGTGAAGGGAAATAATTTAATTTGTCTCTAACCAATGGCTTATTAACGAAAGGTGAATAATATTGTACTCATTTTATGTATTTTAGGAGAGACATGCTGAGGAGTTCCTTTCGCCGTTTATTCTCATTATTAAGGTCCCTTTCTAAAACTGTGGATAGATTAAAAAAAAAGATGTTCATACGTGTATAAAAAATTCCTACATGAAATGATTTGGCTGTGATCAATCCACACTGGCGCAGCGCGTGGAGTATACTTTATCACTCCTCAGTCATAAGGAGAAACCCTTGCTCAGTCGTGAGCCATTAATAGGTTGAAATCAAATGCTGCACGTTGCTTTAGTCCGGTTTGGTGTAGGAGATAGTGGCTAAACCATGTGCCAAGGTCACCAAAAGGGCTTGACGGTTACTATCTAAATAGCAACTGGTACCTACGGCTTTACACACTCTCCAAAACAAGGAAGAGGACCACTCAAAGTGGAGTGAATAGAGGAGGAGTGGAAAGGATTTTGAAGAGTAAGGGTGAAGAAAGGGGTGTAATACATGGACCTAGTCAAGGGATAAGGAAAGAAGCATATTAAAGATGTTTTCAGTTCATACATATTAAACCAGTTCCGCGAAATAGCGACATCTATCAAAATGACTTTCAAAACAACAAGTTTAATTCCAACCATGTCATGAATTGGAAACACTTTCACCGTGTCTGGCCCGACTTGTGTTCGACAGTTTAAAACCAGCTCTGTCAGACTGAATAGGTTATCGTCAAACTATCATTCCACAAAAAAAAGCGGCAATAGCATAGTCGTTCAGAATTTGGCCTCCTACTCCGGGGATCCGGGTTCGAATCTCAGGGCGCGTACTTCTGACTTTTCGGAGTTATGTATGTGCGTTTTAAGCATTTAAATGTCACTCGCTACAACGGTGAAAGAAAACATCGTGAGAAAACCTGCATGCCGGGGAATTTACAAAACTCAAAGGTGTGTGAAGTCTGCCAATCCGCACTTGGCCAGCGTGGTGGACTGTGGCCTTAACCTTCTCATTCAGAGAAGAGAACCGTGCTCAATAGTGGGCCGTGATGGGTGGAGATGATGATGATGACCCAAATAATCAGAGTACAAACATTTATCTGCGCATCTGGAATCGAACGGACATCGAATCTCACTCTTTGCAGGGTACCAACTACAAAGCATTCTAATACAATGAATGCTTCAAAGTTATGAAGCTTATTGCCAATCAGATATACAGTTTCTCCGTCCGAACAGCTGATATCGGTCAATGACCTGAGTAGGGCTACGGTCACTTTGAATACGTTAACAAGCGAATTTTAATCGCACGACTATGTCTCAACATTTTCATCACTGCAACTCTTGAATTTACCGCTGCTGACATCTGGTCTATTCTCATCTAGGGTTATAGACCATAGTCACCACGTTGGCGAAATAGAGATTGGTAGAACTTTGTGGAGATGACCCAGAAGAATAGGTTTTCTCATAACGTTTTCCTGCACTAAAGCAAGTGATAATTGACTTCTGAAACGCATATACTCGTAAATTTTAAAACTAGAGGCGTGCCCAGGATTCAACCTAAGAACCTCCCGTTCGAAAGACCAATATTCAAATCCTTAGGCCATCTGCTCCACGTTTAAGCACGATCGAATAATAAATACGTAGGAATGCGTACGAATACGTACGGACGCGTCCGAAGATTTATAAATCGCTCTGCTCAACTTTATTGCCCATTATTAAGCATAGGTTCCCCAAAACTCAAGTAAGCTTCACCATGTAACTTCAATGTGAAGCTAATAGCCTTATATAAATCCTTTTCGGTCAAACACTCATTAGTGTTGCCCGCGGCTTCGCCCGCATGGTGGTTACGTTAATAAAAAATATAGGCTACTTTTTGTTTTTGTATTTGTACATTTTTGTGTTATTCCAGACTACAATTTATCTTTGTGCCGAATTTCATTCAGATTCATTGAGTAGTTTTTGCGTGGAGGAGGAGGAAACATCCATCCATCCTCAGAAACTTTCGCATTTATAATCATAGTACAACTTGCAACACCTTCGTAAGTTGTCGTACGATATAAATTTGCGCAAGTGAGCGCGGCCTAGCACTAAGTTGAGATCGTTCTTAAGATCTGTCTCAGGAACGTGATTGTGGTTGGTTAATGTTTTACATTAGAACGCAACGTGATTTTGCAACTTGTAAGGCGGGGCTGTTACAAATTATTTGCAACTCTACGTCTCTGAACGCAGGTCGGATAAATAGCGTAGATTTAATCAATTTGATTGTTGCCGGCGACTGTCGACCATTCTAAAGCTTTTGTATTGTATGTATATATATCTTTTTCGTATATATATCTTTGGATAACTCACACACGGCCATGTGAACCCAAACTAAGCGTTAGTTTGTACTATGATGATCAGATAACTGATAAACATACCTATATAACTTTAAATACATACTTAAATAGATATTTCTATTACACACCCAGACGCACAGAACAAACATTCCTGCTCATCACAGAAA
>DWJZ01003255.1:0-17446 GCA_018249125.1 Asbolis capucinus
GTTATGGGCTTTACCAGGAGTAAGTTTCCTTTTGAATTAAAGGGCCAATTTTAAAAAATTATTTTTGCCAGAGGGCCGCACATAAATTAGCAATATTTAGTCAAATCTACTTAACGTTTTAGAGTGATTATGTATTTTTTATATATTTGCTCATTTTTTATATAATAATGGCTTTTTATATTATATGATTTTACGTTTTAACACAGTGTCTGACTTGCTAAGCATAAAAAATCTAATTTCAAAATTTTCAAAGGGCCCGCGGGTCGCGTCTTGCTCATTCCTGGGCATTATTATGTTAATTTCGACGACAGAAAAAGTAACGGCGTAATGCTTTAAAGTAACTCATTAGAGTTACGTCCTTCGTGTTCCGTATAAGGTCGAAACTTTTAGTTGCTCTAAAGAGTGACGCCGGTACTTTTCCGTCGTAGATAGGTATTGTTTCGCCACGATTGGTACATTACTAACCACCCCCCTCCCCTTCTACATACATCTATTTCAGTCTTACCGTCTAGCACTAGCTTGTTGCCGGCGATGTCTCTCAGCGATGCGGGACGCCCGCAGCTCGTCCGTGAGTCGCCGCAGCCGCGCGGCAGTCGCCGCCGCCTCCCCAGCACGCGCACTCTCCGAGCTCTCCGGCGTTCCTGACCGCGACCGGGACTTTGATGACTGTAAACATGGTGATGTTGAAGTATATTGACATCAATCAGCTAATTATCGATGTATATTGACGACTGAAAATATGCTATACTGTATCATATTGAAGTATATTAACGTGTAGTGTTGTTCGAATATAGTATTATGTATTGTCTTTAGTATCTTAATAAATCTGTATATTAGCTTCATGTGTTTTACTGGCTTACATCCTATTACAGTAAAATCGAAACATAAAAGTATATTTAAAATATTTTTTAAATGAAAAGCATTTCAAGGTGCTTCACTATATTATATTGATGACTAAAATATTTGCGTAATGTTGATAGTGACGACTAAAAATATCATTAACATAATGTTCATGTTAAGGAATATGTTACTGAAGTTTTATTGACATGTCTAAAATCATTTTTAACATAAAATACATTGTAAAATGTAGACAATATTTGTTTGTTGTAAACAAAAACTGTTTGTTCCATACATGCAAATCTACCAAATAAAACAAATTTTACTTATTACAGTTTAATATGAAAGTGATGAAATATTTACCCGATTCCTTCGCGGCGGAGTCGGCGTCAACAAACTCTTCTCAGGCCTCACAGGTGCATCATTTCGGAATAGATCAGGACTTTGCTTCATAAGATCTTCAATGGTTTCCAGAAGCTGAGTTATCACCTTATCATCTTCCTGGTAAGGTTCCAAATTATTATTATTAATTTAAACTAAAGGTAAGGTAAATATTTTTGAAATTTGTGAATAATTTTAGACGTCGATGGCTCTTATGAATAAGGGCCATAGTGCAAAATCATAAGTTTTCAGCACCGGATGTCGAAGTTTTTATTTGTTAAATCTAGTACATGCTACAACTGAAGTTTACGAGACATTGCATAGACACTTCGACATGTATTTACTATATTTAACTATTTCAGTCCTATGTCCGTACATGTGTTTTATTAAAAAGGAACTATTTCAGTACATGTACCAGTGTGTTATTTTAAAAGGAAACGTTTAACATAAAAATGTGAAAATGCTCAAATTTTTGCATTTGATTATACATAGGAATTGGAGCCATCTATATATTGATTTTTTGTGCTTATTTTTGCTTTTTTACGTTCCATATGTTGCTTTTCACTTAGATCTCATCTGATAGTAATTAAGTGCCAATGTAGTCTTGGGTAAAGCATACTAACTAATTGCCTATTTAATCTTGAAAGGGCATTTTAATCAGACAGGAACACCGATGGAGCAACTTTTTCTAGTCCTTTGCGGTACGAATAGTTATAATTTAAATTGTGGATTAGAATAATAAAATGAAAAAATCTAAAAATTGTTCAGCATATTACGAAATATAACCCTTAAAATGTTTGAATCAATCGTTAATCGTTACCTGCTGCGATCTTTTTAGTGACGCGACCAACAGTTTGTTCTGATCGCGGTCTCGGTCGTGCCGCTCTTTGTCGCGCCGCAGCTTCTCGTTGGCGGTCCGCAGCTTGGCGTGCGCGTCGCGGAGCTCCAGCAGGTCACATTGCAGTTCTGTCACCTAACATAGAAAAATATGTTTGGAAGTAATTTAAAGGAAAAGCAAAAGTCAATCTTTAAGATAATTTTATAGACGTACAGATTTTAGATTAGGCTGTAGATTTTAGGTTTTATATACTACTAAACTTTAAGTCTTGCCTCTTAAGTTTGTATAAGATTGAGTTTACCCACAATGGAGTCATAGCTAAAGTTCCTAATACACAGTATAGAAATCCTAATATCAATTTACCTTCTTCTTAGCTTCATCAGTTTCTTCTTCTGTAGTTCGCTTTAGCTGATCTATTCTTCTCTTCATATCTAGCCTTTCTTTGTCTCTTTCGCGCTCCATCTAGAAATAAGAAAACCCTTATTACTGTGCGAAGGAATATGGAGAAGATTCATGGTATCTCCTCTTCTTCTTTCCCCTCGTCCCTTAGTCATCATCAAGTATACAACGCGTGAGTGACAGTCGAGCCTGGTGTTTCTAATGTTCTACATAAAAATAATGTTGTCACCTTAAATTTTACCATAGAATAATAAAGGGGCAGTACCTCGAAGAGTGTTTGTCGCAGATCCCGCGCCAGCGTGGAGGTCTCCTGCAGCAGCCGCTGCTGTTCGTCACGCTCCTTGTGCCAGGCCAGCTCCATGCGGGTGGCCAGCCCAGCCACCCTCGCTCGTCCAGAGGATAACAACCGCTCTTCTTCATACTGTAAGTTTTTGGAGGTTACAGCTTTGCGATGAACGACAATACAAGGCAATGGTTAATGGTCAAATGGTTGTTGTCGCTTGTGGATGGGCATTTAGCTCTGACTTTATAAGTGGCTGCTGCAAGATGGTGGATTCCATCCGATAATTGAGAAAATCGGAGATTATAACCGTTAAACTGAAATTGGGATAAGCGCGTGTTATTTATATGTCTGTTTTGGCAAATGTAAGTGAATAATATTTGTCTAATAACGAAGTCAATATTTATGAATCACAATTGTGGCAATACATATAGATTTGACACATTATCATAAACATATGTGTTTACATAATTATTCAAAAAAATATATTAATGTTCACCAAACTGAACTGCACCACTTATTTTGTAATAATGAAGACCTTTGCTACTTTACCTCGTTGAGACGCGACTGCATCTCCGCGAGACGAACCTCAGCCGAGGAGCGCTCGCTGACCAGCTCAGTGTTCAGTTTGGAGGCCAGCAGTCGAGACTCACACAGCTCGTCTTCAAGACAAGCGTTTTGCTGCTCCAGTATCGCTACCTTATTACGGTATTCATCCTGCAACGAAATTGCTACATCACTATTCATTGTACAATTTACATGGACCACACTGTTAAGTAAGTTTCACTGTTAAGTAGTTGAATGAGGTTTTTAGCCAAAACCAAACTCTATCGATTTCTGCAATATCTGAATCTGGTATGAATAATGTATGCATATCCATATCACATTTCATATCCATATCACATTTCATATCCATATCACATTTCATATCCATATACAAATTTCATATTTTTGAACAAATTAAACTATATTTATTTATTTAGGTAGGAATATATAGAATTTACGAAAACAAGAATAGTTTTTTAAACGATACTGACCTCGTCGGCACTTGAAATTGAGGGCCGTTGTGCTTTTGTATTTTTGCCGCCATTTTTATTATCAGTCACTGACTTCTGTGCTGCGTCCAACATTTGCTTGTAATTGTCACGTTCTCTTCTAAATCTTGAAACCTGCAATTTCATTGGATATGGTTATTATTATTTATATATACTTACTCCCAATTTTCCGCCAATTTCATCCAGATATCAAAAATACTGTACACCCCTAGAAAATAGCTTCAACTCTTCGATGGTTCATTACTGAGCACGGGTCTCTCTTCATACTAAGGAGACCTAGAGTATATTCCGCTACGCTGCTCTAATCTTGTTAATGGTAGTAGTTTTGCGTTGCCTTCTAGTTCCATAGCAGACACGATTTTTTAAGTATATGCATTCGTGTATTTGTTGTTATGGTATTTGTAATCTTAGTTGTAAGTTTTTATATTGTATAATTTTATCGTATATTTATTATGTATAAGTTTAGTATAGTTTCATGTTTCATGATCATGTGTATTTTTGGAGAACTTAGTAGTCTAATATAAATAAAATACAAATTACCTGTACATGCAGTGATTTCAGTTCATCGCGCATAGTGTTCATCTGAGCTTCATATCGCATCTTGATGTCTGCGACCTCAGTTCTCCTGGCCTTGTCTGCCTGCTCCAGTCTGGAGTTCATCGCTGCCAGCTCTCGTTCCAGCTCTACATTATCTGCTGATAGGTTGCGTTGTACTTTGCTCACTTTCTCATAATCTTCTAATTTTTGACGAGCTTCTTCTAACTGTAACATTACATAGAAAATTATTAAAAGTTAAATATTGTTAGTTGAACACAAATAAATTGTATCTAATAATTTTAGGTTTCCTTCAAAATGTCTTTAAAATGTAATATGTATTTAAAATATTTTTGTTTTATTTCTGCTGTAGCCATACAGTAGCTGTTCTATCGGCGAGAATCGGCACTGACAAATAGGGAATAGTTAGCCTTTATTTTTATGGGATCTATTTAAGCTTCAAATTCAATGGCCCTCTATGAGCATAGAGTACATAATGAAGTTTGATTATGATTCAATACTATACTGATAGAAACTAGATGTTGTTTACCTCCTTCCTGGTGATGTCATGATGATGTTCAGCGACGTTACGGGAATCCACTGCATCCTTATATTCACGTTCGCGTTGATCCAGACGCGCAGTCAGCCGCGCGCGCTCCACCTCCCAGCCACCCCCGCACAAGCGTTCTTGCAATGAAGATATTTCGGCCTGGAAATATTAACTTTGTCTGGATCCACATAGAATTATTCAGTATTATGCGAAACTACATTCTGCCCGCTGCATTGCCCGCGTGGTAAACTGATAAAAAGTAGCCTATGTGTTATAACAAACTAAAATCTGTAGTGATAGATTTTACAGGCACAGTGGTGCCAAATTTCATTCAACGGAGTCAGTACTTTTTGCGTGAAAGAAGATAAAAAATGCATCCATCCGTCTATCCTTACAAACTTTAGCATTTATAATTGGATAGGTATTGTTAATAGGATTGATATTGTTAATAGGATAGGATAAAGTATACTATATCGGTACATGGTAATACGTCTAGAAATAGTCTACTATGCCCTCTGATCCTTGGTCTACAGTCTCTCTCTATCACCCTGTGTAGAATATTTAATATAACAAATATTATTACCACGTCTTGTACTTTCAAATTGCCACTACTTACCTGTAGATCTGATTTTTCTTTATTCCAAGCTGAAGACTGAGTTTCGTAGTTATCTTGGAGAGTTTTCAATTCTGCCAGTGTTTTGTTCAACTCCTTTTGCAAATGCTTGAGTTCGCTGAAACGGTTAAAAAAGATTAATATCATCGATATTACTTCGCAAACAAATGTTATTTAAAACAGCTAGACATGTAAACACGCCTACCCCTGCGCTTGCTCCTTTTCAACGGTTAGTCGTGCTTTTGTTACGACATGTTCTTCCTCCAACATTTCATACTTCCCAGTTAGTTCTTCATATTCAGCCTTTTCGACTGCCAGTGAGTGTTCCAACTCTGTAATTTTTTTAATAACAATTATCACAATTTACAATTTTACCAGTTTTGTTACATAATCTTTTGTCTAATAAATGGATACGAACTTTTAAGTGATTCTTCATATTCTTGTTTCAGTTCTGCTATTCGTTTTGTCCCCGCACCCGATGTTTGTTCTAATACTTTCAGCTTTCCCTTTAATGTAGCTAACTCAGCCTCTTTATTTTTGATATCTTTATCATGTGTTACGCGCATGCGGTCAATTTTTTTTCTTTCCGCCTAAAATAAACATTTAACATTACAATATTGTATATTACGATTTGGTTTTTTATTCAAATGCAAATTTTGTACGTACCTGTAAATCAGTATCAAGTTCAGAAGCTTTGCTTTCCCAGTAACTGGACTCTTTCTTTTCAGTCTGTAGTTTAGTTTCTAGTTCTTTCTTTTCATTATCAAATTTGGCCATATCTGATTTAAGTTGAAGTACTTCTGATTTAATAGAGGAGTATTCTTTTTCAACTTTGTTTAATTCCTGTTTAGCAGAATTTAATTCAGTCGCTTTATCTTCAAGATCTTTTGACATTTTTTCACATTTATCTTTCATTTGAGCCATTTCAACTGAAGATATAGCTTCGTCATATTTCTGATTAGATGTTTCACGCAATGCGTCCTCCTGGAAATGTTTAGAAAAAGTATGAATAAATAATATTAAAACTATGGACTGAGTGATTTAAAATCAGTTCACGCTTTTTTTGTATTCGTTTAAGATATTGATAATTCATTTTAAATACGCAAGACATGCTTGGGATTTCTTGATGCTAAATGGAATAGACAAACAAAATAAATCCTACAAAGTAAACAGGAAACAAACATTTTATTTTTGCAATTTATAGGGGACATGCGAGTGAATTTTCAACACAATTTGGGTACTATAAATACCAGTTGTTTTATATGAAAGTCTTTAGCAGCAATTGTAGATTCCATAGTTGTAATTTTATTGTCGTACTCAGATTTTAACTCCTTTAAATCTGATTCTAAAGCATTAATTGTACTTTCAGATTTATAGAGTTTTGATTGTAACTCCTCTTTTTCATTAATAAAATCCACCGACAACCGTTTATTTGAATTTGCTAATGCTTCACTTTGTTCTTTTTCTTCCGAGAGCTAATTAAGGTGAATAATGTAATATTTTAAGTCCACTGAATTCGTAAATTATTATGTTTATGCTTGTAATATAAATACAACAAGAAAAAGAATGTTTAGTGCAGATCATTATTTATTAGAACTTTTAATATATTAAACCGTTAGTTCCCATCGACTATAGTTTCATAATGGTTAAGTATATGTTTGTACGTACCTCTTTCTCTAGTTTAGTTAGCTTATCTTTGCGAGTAGAAAGTAATCTCTCGTTTCGTTTGCATTTGTCTTCTGTTTCCTTTAATTTTTTTTCCAAATCACCAATTTTTTTCGTTTTATCTCCAACCTAGGGAGAATATAAATTTTAAATATATTTAATAATATGAACATGTGAATAAAAACTATTAAAACACACATGGTTGCATGCCACTACTTTATGGTAAATGGTACCTCTTTAATTAGCTTGTTTTTATCCTGTTCCATTTTCGTCATAGCCTCCACTTGTTTCTTAAGTTTTTCAATTTCTTTATCCTTTGTGTCCATTTCTTTCTTCAAATCTTCTATTTTTTTCATACAATCTGACATTGCTGTCTGTTGTGTACTGGATTTTTCTAAAAAAATAAGAATAAATATGTAGTTAGAAATTACAAAATGAAAACCAAAAGTTTTGTATATTTTCCTTATTGTGTATTACTTACTTAATTCTGCATTCAATTTAGCAATTTGAGATTCTAAGCTTTTCTTTTCGTCATTGAGCCTTTTGCTTTCGTTCGATAATTTGTTAGAATCAGACTCAAGTTCTTTTAATTTATTAGCTAATGATGATTTTTCAGTTTCTGATTTTGTGTTGACGTCTTTTAGTTTTCCTATTTCGGTTTGCAAACGGTTCTTTTCGTTTGTAAAGTCTGATTCGGTTTTTGACATTTTGGATCTGAGATCATCAATATCTTTCTCTAATTGTGCCTTGAGATTTGTTTCTTGGGATGAAAGACCTGCATTCTTCATTACAACATACAAGTCACCTGAAACAACATATTTAGATAAGTCGGATAATAGATAGAACCTGAAATCATATCGTCTAAACGTATTTAGATATGTAATATAGTAAATATTTAAAGGAAATACCTATTTCGTTTTCTAATTCTTCAACCATCCTTTTCATTTGCAGTTTTGTAGTAATATCAGTGGGTTTTTTAGGTGTTCTCGGTTTAAATGATTTCATTGCATCTTCTCTTAATTCTTTTAGGGTTGTTTGTAATTTAGTCTTTTCCTTTTCTAACTGCAAAATAAATACGATATTTTAAGTATTCGTTGGTTTCAGTCTATAAATGTTCATGTAAATAATAACGATGAAAGGACTTGATGACTTACCTTATTGAAACTAATTTTTAATCTATCTAATTCTTCTTGTTTTAACTTTAGACTCTCCGCATCTTTCTTTGTTAACTCTCCACCAAATCTGACTTTTTTTTCTGTTTTCTCTTCCTTGTCTTTATTACTTTCAAATTCTTTAATTTTGGCTAAAGCTTCTTTTAATTCTGTTTCTAATTGACTAACTTTATTTGTAGTTTGTTCTAAAGACTTATCTGTTTTTAATAGTTTTGCATTTTTCAAGAGCTGTAAGGATTTTTAGCGAATAATTTAGCTGTTTTATACAAGGGCAATAATTTAGAGTTGATACATGTTAAATCCTACCTGTAACTTTTTATTTTCAGCTTGCAATTTTTCGTTATCGGCTTCCAAATTTTGTGTCTTAGTTCGTAAAACACTAGCTTCCTGCTCAATGACTTGAAGCTGTCTTTTTAAATCGACATTCTGTTGATCACTTACGCCATCCAAAGACCTAAAAGATTTAAGTTTATTTTCCATCAATTAAAGTTGATTAAAATACATGGAGGTTTCTTAATTACATCTACGTTACTTACTTGCTCTTTATTAAAGAAGCTTTAGGTTTCTTTTGTGCTAAACTAAGTTCAGCATGTAATCTTTCACAGTCTCTTTCTTTTTCAATAAGTTTTTTTCTTAGTTCCGCTATTTCATCCTCTAAAACCTGAAAAAATAAGATTTAAAATTGATGAATTAGATACATCTCAACAATTGTACTCTTGTTTCTACCTTGCAGGTATGTTAATTTTTATACCTTAACTTTTTCTTCTGCTAAATTGTTACTTTTAGTGGTATTTTTTCGAATAGTGACTGTTGTATTCGTGTTACTCTTTGCAACATTGGCGATTTTTTCTGTCAGATCTTTCACCTGATTTTTCAGCGAATCTTTATCTTGTTCAAGTTCTTCTACCTTTCTTCGCAGTACCGCCGCTTCCTAAAAAATAAAATAGGAATTATGCGTGTACTTCTTCAATGAATATCGGTTGCAGTAAAAATTTTACCTGTTCGTTGAGTTCTAGTAAAAGCCGCAATTCCGCTGGATCTTCCTCGTCCGATATCCCTTCATCTTTTTCATTAGGTGCCTCAATTGCAAGCCTATTAGTAGGTGGAGTTGGTGATAGTTTACGGCCTGTAATACGAATAACGTTATTCGACACTGAATTTAAAGATTTGCTCACGTATCAAATTGAAGCAAGTACAGGGATTTAGTATTGCATAATAAACATTTTATTGTTAGCTTTATGATTTTAGTTAGGAAACATTAGTTAAGTATATTAATATGAATTATAGTTAAACATGTACAAATGAATCTTAAAAACCATACTGAAGAATTTTCTTTTGTACCAGGTCTCAAACTGAACTGTAGAAAATGGCTACCACAGAGAGATACGCCTGCTCAAACATCTATTTACAAAATGAATTTTCCTGTTAAGGCAAAGCATGTTAGTGAGAACGTCGCAATATCAGAAGAACAAGTAACATTTTGAATTGTTATGGAGTAACGTAAATTGTGTTATTAGGTACAATGCAAGAGGGTGATTTGAGGAAGAGGAATATACAAACAGGATGGATTTTATTACATAATTAGTTTGACGTACTTCTGGCTTTGGTAGCCATTTTCTTCAGCTGTAGAAGTAAGGACTCATTGTCGTCCTCGACTCTTGATGCAGTTTTACGCAAGTTATTTGCCTGAAAATATTCGTTAGTTTATTACATTGCTATCCCGTACAATGCTTTTTCGATTAAACTAAAGTTCAGAGGGTTTGTTATGTACATACTATTTATACAAAGCAACACGTAATTAAATCAAGGTGAAAATGATTATGTACCTACAATTGGTAACCTTACTGCCAACGAATTGAACAAAGAAACGAAAGGGAAAGAATAACGATCTGAGGACGTAGTTGCTTTCTCTGACGACAATGGAGGACTGTCGGATTCTCTAGATGACCTGGTAGAGTTTTCTGAGATATTTTCTGACACTGTTTCTGTAGATTGGTCTAAATTTTTAGTCTCTTGTAATTGTTCTTGCAGTTCACTTTTATTAGACAAATTATCATTAACATCAACTTGTGTAGAAGCATCTGATTGTTCCACATGGATTTTTAAGGTTTGCAAACATTGGTTATTGTAAAGTTTTGCTATGGTTTGTACATTAGCATGCCTAATCTTTGGTTTATCAGTTTGTACATTACAATTAGATTTCAAATATTCGGTCTGAATATTCTTAGTTTTCATGAAGGCAATATTTGTTTGAGTAAACATTTCTGTATTATCTGGATAACATTGTACGTTAGAATCTAATGTTATTTTTCTTGTATCAGTTGCAGCGTCTTGAAAAAATATAAGATCTGCTTGAGAACCTTGTGAATAAAAGGGAATATGATCCTGAGGTGCTTGTACTGTTTGGTTAATACCGATAGACAAATTGTTTAAATCTAAAGACGCCAGTTTTTTTTCTAACGCCAACTGCATATCAAGAATTTGTTGATTTTCAAAACCATTGGCAGTAGGTTTAGTTGAATTAAGATGAGGGGATGCGGGCGATGTAACTTTCGGCAGCGGAGGAATCCTTTTTCCTCCGAAGCGTTGTCGATATCGATTTGCCTGTTTGAAGATAAAATTAATTCAGGTTTACAAGTTACTTATCGTTTAAGTGAGTAAGACGTGCAAATAAAAAAAAATGCAATCAGTGTGTTTTCTTTACTTGTATTTATATGGGTAGTGTATTTGTATCATGATCGCCCTTACTCACTGAATCTCTACTGTCAAGCTTTGGCGACTCGCCAGCTTTCAGCGGTGCTTGCTAATATGCCGTTAAATATGTAGAATTGTTTCCCTAGTAATTGTGTGTAAAACTATAGTTTGTAAGTTAAATGAATGTTAGTATCAACGGTTGTACTTGTTTAAGGTTCTTTGGATACTTTATACTTAGGTTTGGTTTATTTTTAATATTGAAGTTAAATGTTAGTGAAATGTTGTTATGTATATTCTACCAGAATGTAAATATGGTTACAATTATTTTTGCATTGTATATAAGTAGATTTATTGAAGCGTTATGCTTGGATTGCACGAAGATTATCCTTTCTAATCTATGTCAATACGATTCATACATCTGAAAATCTATACGAGAAAATGCTAATTTGACTTCGTGATTTGAACATCAATAGCAAGCGCACCAGGGTAACAAAGGGAAGTAGTAACTATGATATTGTGATCTTGTTCTTGATCTTGATCTTGAACTATGATATTGTAGCCAAGGAAATCAACTTAGTTTGATCCAAATTGAAATTCAAAGAAGAAGAAGCTAACGTATTTAAGGTACATAATCCAATAAAATCAAGCCCATTGCTGTATGTAAATTTACCTCTTCTTCGGCGTTACGCAGTTGTTCCCGTAGATCCGCTTCTCGTTCTAATGAGTCTTGGAGGTCACGCAAAAGTTGAGCTGGATCTTCTTGGCTTCCACCCCGCGTAAGTGACGACCGTGACATCTTTTGCTGTCAAAAAATTGGAATTTCAATAAAAAGAAATGGGTAGAAAAAGTTCAATCAAAGTAAAAGGGAACACTATGGTTTGTAATTAAATTAAATGCTAAAAAAGGGAATTGAAATTGAAAATCGATCTCATTTTCTATGCTACAGGTTTGATGGTTATTTTTAGGAAAAAGTTAATTGTATCGTTCACTAGATCAGTAATTAAGTCGATGGATTTGTAGTGAAGATAAAATAAAAATATTAAAGACAGACCCTTTCCCCAGGTGTCGTTTGCTTGCCAACATTAGCAGGTGGTGCACCAGATGCTGCAGCTAACTTGGTGTTGGCTTCAGATAACTCTCTTTGCAATCTTAATGCCACTTCAGTCGAACGTGCTACTTCTTGCTCCAATTCCTTAATCCTGTTCTCACGTTGCATCCCTTCTGCCCCGCCAACTATCTATATAGTTGGTAAATGAGATTGTTTTGATAGGTTTTATTATATTCATCAATAAATACAGTTTATTTAGTGTGATTTGTTAAATATGAAATTCTATATAAGGAAAATAATCATTCATATTTGGTAAGTTCTAAGTATCTTATTTTTTCTAGATGATAACATCTTAGTTAATCCCGGAACAAATTTTACATTTGTTGTGAGTGGCACCAAATGCTTACCTCTAATAATTTCTTTTCTTGGTCAGTTTTTTCTGCTTCTAGCTGATCAGCTTTTCGTTCAGTCTTTTTCAGCTTAAATGACAAAACCCTACAATCCTTAATTTTCTGCTCTAGTTCTCTTCTAAGCGAAGAGTATTCGTCGGCCTGATCCTCTCTGCAATGTATAGTATATGGTATAGATTAGGTATTGTTTTAAACAGAATCCTAATTTTGTATTAACAACTTAGTTGTTTCTACAAACCGGAAATTGTCTTGCATCTCTTCTATTTCTTCTTCCAGATCTCGTAACTCTTTCTTCATATCTTCATTTTCATCCATCAGTTCTTCACATAGAGTCTCCGCCGCTAATAGCTTTGCTCTTAGCTGTTCTACTTGACGTGCTTGTGCTTCCATGGATGGTCGAGACTGAAACATAACATATTAAAATTTGTTAAACGAAACGTTAGAGTAAATAGTATTGCAATATAGGATTTTATAGTTTCAATACTATTAATTTACCTCTAACTCAGCTTCAACTTCTCTTACTTTCAAAGCAAGGTGTTTCTTCTCATCTTTAAGGTCTTCATTCTGTGACGTCAATTCATTGATCTTCTGTTGAAGTTTTAGTACTTCCGAAGATCGTCCTGTACTGTATTTGTTCACCGTATCAATATTTGCTAGACGTCTCAATAAAATGTCGCTCTTCTCCTTTTCAACTCTTTCACAACGTTTTTTAAGAAAATCTACTTCTTGTTTTAGTACTTCTATTTGATCCTGAAAAAATTGTATAAGTAAAAAATACATATTAATGCGTAGCAAACATTTTGCTTACTAAGGGTGAAAGACATGTATTACCTGGTATTCTTTGACATTTGCATCTACGAGTGTAGTTTCGGTGGTCACGGTTCCTGCTGTGCTTTCGTCATCAGACGCATCTTCTTTTTCGCGCGAAGGTCCACCTCGTATGGGAGGTTTGGTATTACTGTCTTTAGCTTTATTTGAAGCATTGCGACTGTTCTTCACCTGTAGACAGACGTTATAATATTTAAAATACCTCATATAGTTTTAATATATTTTTCATTACAAACAAATGCTTAAACTCATGAAAATATTTGCTTCGATCATCTACCTGCATAAGAAAGTTGACATCTTCTTTTGTAGATGTTTTCTCTTCTTTTAACCTGCTTGTTTTTTCATCTTCTTTACTTCTTGATGTACTTCTTCGTTCCCTCTCTTTTTCGATACTAGATTCCTTTTCAAAACTGCTTTGAGATTTCATTAGATTCATCTGTAACATTTTTGACCTACCTTGTGAATCGTACAGACCAGACAATTTTCGGTACATTACCATATATTGCGTCGAGATTAGTTTTTGGAAAACGGCTTCTAATTTTATTACACTTTTATTAGTTATATAGGTATCCCGCAAAGAATAGGTCATATCCTCAATTAGTTATATGTAACATCTTGAGCTTTGCCAAAGTCTAATGGTGACCTTTTGTTTATTTTAAGCTTCTTTTATGCATCCGGATTGATACTAACTTTAGAACTGAGTGTAGTTTGCTTTTACAAAAACTCTAAATTGGTCCTTTAAACATTCACATCCTGAATAAAATTGTATCGACGTAATTCATCATCATCATAATTTTTATGCTTTAGTCAGGCAAAGGAGTGGATGGTGATTAATAATGGTAAGTAACGATCGCCGGACTTGTACATTAGCAACGATAGTTCAAGGGTGTCACTGACACATTATCAGCTATGAGGCAAGTAATAGACCCATCTGCAAGCGTGGACAAGACAGGACAGTACAGACCACAGAAGTTTTCGAAAGGTGGGAATCGACACCATTACCTTGTCCATGGTACAGCAAGGTGCACCACAAGCATGGAAATTTGGCATGGATTCTAAGATTGAAGGGATTTCCCTCACATCCCAAAATGATCCTAATTCTCTCCATCATGTTATCATCCTCCTTCTCATTCTTTTTCTGTCGCCCATCCTTAAGGGATATATTCGTGTTCTCCATTGGAATCATTAACCATTTTTCTTTTTTGCCTTTCCCGCGCTTGCAAGCGGAAAGAGCAAGTGAACAATTTGCTATTTCCGATGCTGTCGAAACCGCAATTGTACTTGGATAGCAGGACAATAGCATGGACAATACTATTGCTACGTTTCAGTGCTTGGAGCCGAAAAGAAATACCAAAAATTACGTGAAATGCTGATTGGAGTCCAATAAAAAATTGTAACTTCATGACGGTATAAATGCATAAAAGTATGAGCAGAATTTGGAAGCTTACTTTTCTAACGCGTTCAGCTAACGAATCATTTTTGTTGATGGCGAGCTGAGGTGTTGCCGTGGAACGTGGTGGTGAAGGAGAGGGGCGCCGCACCGTCACTACGTCTGTCGCTGGATAAAAACAATATTATTAATACTATTAGTACTTTCTTTAGCTTTTGTTATATCTACTTTGAAATTTCAACGTAAAAATTTGAAATATTTTAAGATTGACTGTTGACTAGCTGTATATAAATAGTTATAATAAACACATGGTTAAAGCGTTCATATCCGGATCGCTTCTGTTGGATTAAGGTGATCGGTCGAGATAAGCTTTAAGGGTCGCGATCGAAAAGAGCTTCCATCCTTTTAAGCCACGTAAAGCAATCAGTCCTGATTATTATAATAAGGTAGCAGTAGTTCAGCCATTTTGCAGGCCTTAGATATCATGGAAACTTGGGACACTTGTTGACGATCGTCAATCAGTATTAAAGGATACATGAAGTATTCTTCAGATCTCCTTAGTTATGAGGATACCCGAACCCAGTAGTTAATAATTGGAAGCAAGGCACAGCTTATTTGTGGCTTGGTAGCGTCGCAAGCATTCTCTCTTCGTGAACAGATCCTGAAGAAGGACCTCGAATAGGTCAGAAACTATTTGAATCCAACTCATGACGTGAGCAAGCCGTGTATTTACGTAACAATGTGAAATATTTGCAAGATCTGTTAGAGCTTTTAACAAATAAACAGCTGATGATGAGCAGATATTTTTCGTGAATGTTTCGCTGTCTGTCTACTTTGCGTATTTTCAGACAGTAGTTTGACGTCAGTTATGACTATGAGTCAGAAAATGCCGTGGATAATTTGGCGATTTCAGTTGTAAAGATAACAATAGGTAGCGTTATTAAATTAGACAACATTTTAACGTGCCAAAAATTTGCGCAATTTTTTGTAATCCAATGTGAACAATAGACAGACAAATAGATTTCTGTCAAGCATGTTATTACCTAGCACGGAGGAGAGTCAAGGGAAAACACTGGGCCTGACGATACGGGTTTAACTAGTGTAGGAGTCAGAACATAATGTATGATGAGTTATTTAAATAAAGATTTATATTATTATTAAAAAGCAATCTATTTTTAATATTTTACTACGATCCTGCCCACAGCTTAGCCCGCTAGGTAGTTACATTGATAAAGAGAAGCCTGTGTGTTATTCCAGCCTATAATCTACCTCTGTGCCGAATTTTATTCAGATCCGTTCAGTACTTTTTGCGTGAAGGAGTAACAAACATCTATTCATCCATTCGAACTCACAATCTTTTGCAATTATAATAATAGTTGGATAGTACTGCTATTTTAAACAATATCTAATATGTAAAGGAGAAAATATAAAATTTTATAAAATATAGAATAAAGGATAAAATTATAGAAAAAAGACATAATATTTAAGTACAGAAAAATAAAATATAGGAAAAAATATTCATTGAGAATTTCGTGTTCTATCCGTTTCTTCTTCTAAGACCACTCATACTTTGAAAATTTCGGAGTAGTTTATGTGATAGCGTAGTAAAAGTGAAAGTCTTTGTAAAAACCACATCGCAAGAATAATGTTTAGGCACATACTGCATTTAAACTTTCCCAAAATAATGATTATTAAAAAAAATGCTAAACACGTTGACAAACAATTTTTTATATTCGACTAAAAGTTGCCCGCTTCGCTTCAGAATAAGATAGGATGAAAGTGGTCTACTGGTTTCAAAGTTGCAAAAAAATTATAACCTGTTATCCCGCGGAAACAGAGCTGTTTTCTGGGATATAAAGTATCCTATATCCGTTGTCCTTATATAAGCTACAAACATGCTAAATTTTATCTAAATAGGTCCATTGGTTTTGGAGTTGCCATATTAATATTAACCTGTTATCGTGCAGAAACAGACCCATTTGATGAGATAAAACTTGTACTATAACCATTATCGGGTTTTAAACTTCGATTATGCTAAGATACATCAAATTCTGTCTAATAATTTTTTCGTGATGCTCGAACAGACAGACAGACAATAATTAAAAAAAATGTTTTGGTCTCTATATCGATAACAAAGCCTCCCTTGCATCAACATTTTCAAAAAATATATTTCATGTATAGAATTACAGTTACAGTTTTATTATTGGTATATATAATCTTTTGAAGAAATAAATATTTCAAATCAGTAATAAGCTTGATTGAAACTTAAACCATATTAAGAATCGGTTTTCTAAAATAACTCGCGACCATTCTTATTCCTACATACTAAACAGCTGCCAGCGCCGCCATCGAACAGACGATAGCGGAGCAAACATAAATCATTCTATATTAGTGTCCATTAATCATACTTGGTCCACCTATCCATACTTGGCCAGCATACGACGCTGCACGGCTTGCACCCCTCACATTCAGTGGAGACCCGAGCGGGACAGTTACAATGATAATTCATACTTGTGTTATTCTGTCCCGTGTCCAAGGAAGGTAGAGGGCCCGTGGATCGCCGCTTTGGCAGCTTCAGGCTGACGGTGACGGCTGTCGTGGAGTCGTTGTCGTTGGCCCCCAAGTCCGGCGTCGACGTCCATGACGTGCTGGTTCTGGAGAACCCTGATAAAGAAATATATACGCGTATTAGACATCTATCAGACATACAGGTTAATATATTAATTTATTTTTTATTTTTATTTATTCATGT
>DWJZ01003256.1:0-17444 GCA_018249125.1 Asbolis capucinus
AGAGAAATTATACTTAGTACAAGAATTTTCCTTTGCTGGGTTATGGACTCATATCATAAATATTTTATGGTCTTTGTTCCATTAAACATTTTTTGAGAAAAAGATTTTGGTTGTTACGTAGCTCGCTTTTGTTCTAAGTCTTTTTAATCACGAGGATAGTCATAAATGGGTTGAAGTTGATAATAATATTTTATTCCCAGAGATACGTGCATGCCAAACCAAATTTGGCTAATGGTCGGTCCAGGTCGTTATCGTTTAATTAGTCGTTAAACCTTGTCGATTTTCAGATAGCGAATTTATGATAATGTCTGCAGCGTACATTCGTTATTGTTCCAGTGACCTTTTCAATTACGAATGTGGTTCAATCAAAAAAATCTTATAGGTTGAAGTATCCGGCGCTATTAATGATTCAATTCCTTTACGATGATTCATTGTTCTTATAGTAACCAATCCCACGTTTGACTAGTGTTTTGGCTAACGTAAATATTAATGCGTAACTCATCAATGATTAATATTCATTGATATTATCCTTAGCAAGAATCGAAGCCAAAGAATCCCAAAGAGTTACGTAACAGATTACAGAGTGTATTAATTGATTGAGTAAAGTATCCATTGCTTTGACATAAAAAATCCTAAAATGTAGATAAAAATGATTCAAGAGTACAATACAAAATCTTTTCTTATTGAAACGAAACTACAACTGTAACAAAGGTTAAAAATAAAACGTATGAGAAGAAAACTATACATTACAGTATATAAACTGACAGCGTTGAAGAGAAAGACATAAAATTTCCATCGTCAGCTATCACAATAGCAATAGCTTGAAGTGAAGCTCATAATCCACAAGATATCACAAATCTTATTATAAATGAGTCTTCGTCATAAAAATTTACTGACTCAATAATTTTATTTACTATCGACGTTGAGATTTTACTGAAATACAATAAAAAAGTTGCAAACATTAAGTGAAGCTCGAGAATGCTTTATTTAGGATAACTTGTCGCTTCAAAGATCCGTCAAAATCAGTTTACATAATCGCTTTAAGTTATTGATGAAACATTTATTGAGAACTAAAATTTTTAAAATGATCATTGAAAAGAAAATATAGTTAATGATAATAAAATGGTTCCATTGGAGGAAAATGGCTGATAGTCCTTATGAATGAACTCGACAGCAAACACTGTTACAGAGGTTTTTTATATATCAGTGTAGCTGTACCCGGTGCACATGGCTATGCATCAACTCATCGAACATGTGTAAGATCGATATAATTTCGGTACCAAAATCTTTTCCAGAGCAATCCGAACTGAGTTTCTAAAGACATCAGTGCTTTATCTCCTACCACTTCAATGTCTATAAACGATAATTATTTTTATATGTTGAGGAAATCTGTTTTAGTATTATTTTAATATTTCCATTTCACCCTAAGATTAAATATAACTATATTAAATAAACAACAAAAGCTTCCACATTATTTCATCTTTTTGATTTTTGTTAGGGATTTACAGTGAAATCCCTACCAAGTTTCATTTCAATAAATCCCTCGGGAATATGGAGATATCTCGAATATTGGGTTGAGAAGTTTTCAATGCCGTAATCCTACGGAGTTAGAAGATGATCCTATGAAAATGGGCGGTAATATTATACATATATAGACATGCTTAAAGTTATGTTTTACTCAAACGGTTACGTGAACAGTTTAGTACAATTTACAGTCACAATATAATTTATTAAAATTATTTTTATAAATAATTAAACTGTTATTTATTATTAATTGAAGTTTTATTTAAAATTAATTAAATTATTATTTATAATTAATCAAATTGCAACCCGTTTCATTAGAAATCGATCATTATTTTTTATCGAACTCTTATGCATTATAGTGGTATTATGATAATATTGTATAAATTGCTGTAGTATGACATCAATTTAAGTTGTTTTCAAGTCAATAGTCAATAGGCTTCTACTAAGTTAGTACGTTTTACCATCGAAGACTTCATCGCCACTTACCATCAGGTGGGATCGTAGTCAAGCACTAACTTATTTATGTTAAAAAACCACAACTCTTGGACGCTAGCAAAACTATAAAAGATGTAAAGAAAGAAAAAGAGAAGAGATAGAGAATATTATCTCATTTCAGATAGCGAGAGAATTCATGAGTAAAAATAAAACCATCAATAACTTCATCTCGTTCAATTCAACCCATCTACCAATCGATAGCCTCAATTCGCACCAATTCGCCCGACCGAACGAAATTGAATCTATCTGTTCCACTTGAAAATTTCACACACCTTCGTATTTTGGTTCGACATCCGCGATGTTTTCAACCGTGCCCATTGCATTACTTTAAACTGATACACTTTGCTTTTGGATGCGTGGTTTGGGAAGTTTTGTTGTTATTTATTTAATATCTTAATTTAGATTGGCCGTGCTCGTGTCTTCTTCTGTGTAGAGTTATTGTTAATAAAAAGTTATTGTTTTGATTCTAAATTTTGCGATAACTTTTTGATTCTGTATTTCACGTATAGATATATCTATGTTACTTTCACTTTATTTTGTAATTGTTAAATAAAAGTATCCTAATTTACTCTTTATAAAATCAGCTGTATGTTAGTGAAAGTCCCGTCAAAATTGTTCTAGCAGTACCAGAGATTAGCAGGAACAGGTAGACAAAACTGTATAAAACATTATTTTGGTAGGTATATAGCTTGTATACGATGAATTTTGTATAAAGTGGTTATTATAATATCACAAACAGACAACCCAATTATTTGTTAGTATAGAATTACATCCAGTGCATGTGCAGTGCAAGTGCAGTCAGGATGTTAGGAACTCTTCAAATATCATCCTAAACTAAGAATCCAAATATTCAGAACAGTTTCGTGAAGAAACTTAACTGAAGTAATTTATTCAAGATTTTCAGTACACCTTCATAGGTAATAAAAATAGGTGTATAAATTAAGTATAAAAATACATAGGTATAAAAATAGGTGTATAAATTAAGTATAAAAATACATAGGCATAAAAATAGGTGTATAAATTAAGTATAAAAATACATAGGTATAGAAATAGGTGTATAAATTAAGTTCATACTTAATTTATACACCTATTTTTTACATTACAATTTTGTTATTTTTTACAATTAAATTCATACTTAATTTATTAGAATGTAACACTGTTCCGGAAAGGTGCCATAATAAAGAAAAGAAATGGTCAAAAAAATTTTTCTGCACATCTTTTCAAGAGACTAATTGAGTACAAATCTGGCTAATATTATATATGAAACTTTGTGAGGATGGATGGATGGATATTTATCACTCTCACGTCTGTGTGTTATCTGTGTGTGTCTGTGTATGCGTCTGTGTGTCAAGTATCATTAATTTTAATATGCATTAATTTAGAACAAGATTAAACTAAAGACGATATTTCAAACAACATGATTCAGTGGTTTTAACAGGAACCAATAAAGTAAGTTCACGTGCCGCATTGAGGATCTTATGCTATATTTCGGGTACTCACGATATACGTTTTTAGCGCCGTTTTTTCGACCCAGTTGTATGAATCATGGTCCCGAATGATCTGAAAACATATATCGTGAGTACTCGTATTATAGTATGTAGACAGTCCACGATAAATCGAGTTTAAAATCATTGGATATCTTAACATAAGGTTCATAGATTATTCCATTTACTCTTCAAACACTGCAGAGTTCGAATTAAGCAAACTTGACTCAAATTATACAAGACGTGGATGTGAGAAAAATGTTGAATATTTTCGTTATAAAACTGTGATGAATGTTTTTACTGAATTACGTTTTAAAATAAAACTGGAATGAGTATTTTGCTGCATCTCGTTTTAAAATTAAACTGTTTTAAATATTTTCATTTAATTTCGTTTGAAAATTGCTTGTTCTTAAAACCGTTTAAAATTTATGAAAAAAATTCATATTTTGTAGGATTTTTTATTGTAACAGATTTTTATACTTCGCTCGATAATGTGTAGGTAGTATCGTACTTCCTGTTACGCATTTCCGCTTCATTGCACCCAATCACTCCAACAAATCTCTGGTAAGCGCGAGCAAAGACATTACACATAAAAATGAAAGGTTTACCAACAATACATACCATGAGTTATCTATACTAATATTATAAACTAGCTGTACCCGGCGCGAGTTGCTACGCATCAAATCCTCAACTATTTATTTATCCTATCGATATAATTTTGGTACCAAAACTTTTTCAGAGAATTCTGAACAAAGTTGCTGACGACATCAGTGCGGTATCTCTTACCATTTCAGAGTTTATAAAGAACAAACAAACTCACAAACATTTATTTTTATATGTATATATAAATGTGAAAGTGTATGTGTCTATCTATCACGTCGAAATGAAGCGACGGATCAGGTGTTTTTTATCAATATTCGAACAACGCGGGCGGAGTTTTGAGTCAATAAATCTATAAGATAACATTGGTTATTTTTTTTGGTAAATTCAAAGTAAAAAGCTTTATATTAATTATGGTTCTAAATTCAAAACATCTTTGGTCATTAAACTTGGACGTATAAGACTTAAAATAGAATTGTGCGGAACAAACCGTTTAGTCACACTTGATTCATGCCGGAAAGATTTTGCTACAAGAGTCACCGTACAATTATTTCGAAAATAATATTTTTTTTGAATTCAAAATTGTAATTGAAAATGACATGAATCTATATGTTAGACTGTTATATGAACAATTATAATGGAAGCGATCATAGCCCGACGGCTTGTGTCAATTGTAGGCGATCGTGAAAGTTAAGCAACACCGGGCGCGGTCGGTAGGAGGATGACCGCTAGTGGCTAAAAAAGAATTTATAAGCGGCAGGCCAGTCGGTCTAGAGGTTAATGAACTTGATTGCTACACCGTAGTCCGTGGGTTCGATTCCCACTTAGGTCACACTTTCCTGTGATGAGCAGGAATGTTTGTTCAATATATAAATATCTATACGAGTATAAGTATGTATTAAAAATATATATGTATATTTATCAGTTGTCTGATCACTATTGTACAAGCTAACGCTTAGTTTGAGATCAGGTGGCCGTGTGTGATTTGTCCAAAGATATTTAATAAGATATTTATTATATGCGTTTACGTGCTTCGGAAGACACATTAAGTCGTCGGTTCCAGTTTTTATCGTTAAGAAGCAATCGTTATACCATGTCGGAGACTTTCGAGTGGTAAAAATTACGACACTTAGTTGGCTATAAAAGTCTCAACCAATCCATATTTGAGCAGCGTGGTGGAGTATGCTATAGGCCTCCTGAGTAACGAGGAGATACCTCCCTGGCTATTAATGGGCTAATAAGCATAAGATCCCCAAAACATTGAAACAGAAAAAGATGTCTCTAAATCCCCGTACCTAAAATAGTAAAGTAGAAAATTGTCATTTCGCGTTCCAGAATAAAATAGCAATTCCATTCGCTGCTTTAAATCTGTGCACCATTTGAACGAATATGCACGAAACACGAATACAGTGTGCAATCAGAACGGTTCAGAGTTGTGACGAATTCAAAGCTTTTTCATACTAACGCATTTTGTCATCCGTAAAAAATTTGTAAACATACCAATGAACGACAATGTCACAGTTTTGTTATTAAAACGTGTCATTACATTTTAAACATTTTTTTACAATTTTGATGAGAAAAACAAACTATAGCCAAAACTAAAAACTCTGTATGTCGTTGAATTACTATTTGTCACCGATAATACTGAAATTGACAAACGAAAGGGCGTGTCACAAGTATGGTAGTGTGCGTATGGTTTTTATTTATTAATTTAACGTGTTTTCAATGCATTACTAAACGAAATATTAGCTTTTTTGCACTCTTTTTCCATACAAACTTTAACAGTGCCAAATATAATATATACTAGATACATAGTATATTTTTTGGCGTAAAAAAATCCTTACAGGTGTGTGAGGTCCACTAATCCACATCTGGCCGGTGTGGTGGTCTATGGCTTGTACCCTCACATAGTGAGTTGAGACCCAAGCCCAGTAGTGGGAAAATAATCGGTTACAATGATGATAGTTTTCTGACAATTATAAGTACAAAACTCTTTCGACTTTCATCGTTAACCGCCGCGTTTTCTCGGCGTTTGCGTACCGCGTCAACCCGCCAGTTACAAACGCTAGTGCAAAGTAACTTAAACGGAATTCTCGACAAAATATACTTGAATTTCAGCTTTTGAAACCGAGTAGCTTCTGCTGTTTATTGTCGGAACATTCGTATAATCTTGACATTGAAGTGGTTCTAGCTTGGATTAAACGGTCGTCATGCAATATCGAAGCGTTTTTAGCTAGACGGTTTGAGTCGAACCTAAGTTATCCTAAGTTAAGTGACTGTTAGTGTCTTCAAATCAAGAGTGAATAGGCTTTTGCTGAATAAATGCGCCTTACCGCCCAGACCATATGTCTGTTTACCATCAGGTCGGAATGTGGTCAAGCACTAATTTATTTAATATAAAAAAAAAATCCTAAGGGTGTTAACCTTGGCCTCTCGAACGAGAGAACCTGGTTTCAAATCAGTATGAGAAGAGAGAGACCAGTTGGATGAAGCCATGTGAATATCAAAAGTTGATTATCACTTGCTACAGAGAAGAAAACATCGTGAAGAAACCTGCACTCTTAAGAGTTCTGCGTAAAATCCTCAAAGGCATGTAAAGTCCGCTTACGGCCAGCGTAGTAGACCATGGCCTGAAACCCTCAAACTGTTCGAGGAGACCCAAGCCCAGTAGTGGGACAGTTTGGGTTACAATAACTAATATACAAACATTACACTACAAGTTAAATAAGCTAGTAAAAATACCATAGCTTAGTTATTAGACTTTACCTCACCCAAACTACATTTTTTTTTACTTTCTATAAATTAGTGCTTGACCACTATCCCACCTGAGTATGTGGCGATGTGGTCTAAGAGTAAACCGCACTAATTTAGTAATAGCCTATTCACTCTTGATTTGAAGACACCTAAATTGTAATCGAACATAACACTGACGCTGACAACTTATTCCAAACCTTCGCGGTATGTATGAAAGAGAACGCCAAGCGCGACGTTCATACGTTCGGCTAATTCAATTAATAAACTCAAAATTTTTAATCTACTACGATTTTCAAAAATGCCGTCATATAAATACATGGCCCGGGAATCGAACAGGGGCTTTTTTAAACGCCTTCTTTCTCATGAAAGAAAATATCGTTATAAATGGAAAACTGAGGCTCAGAAGCTCTGCGTCTAGAGCCTACATTTTCCAGCTTTTGTGTGAATTTTCCACTTCGCTCTTCGGCCTTTCACAAGCTCATTGTTGGAAATAACCAGCTGTAGCTTGAGAATTACAAAGGCGAGGAAATAACTGAGAAATTAGTTATTAACGACAATTCTAACTTTAATAGCTTTCGGTTAATTATTAGAATTTAACTTAAAAAAATATTTCGTCTTGGCAAACCATTCATTCAGTGGTTTGAACGCTGGTGTCTTGGAAGGGTCCTGAGTTCGAATCCTGCTTTTCAAAGTGTGTACCAGAAGTTGAGTGACACTTGCTACGATGAAGGAAAACATCGTTACGAACTACACTCTTGAGAATTCTCTATAAAATTCTCGAAGGAGTGAAGTCTACCGCACTTGGCCAGCGTGGTGAACTATGGCCTATGACACATTCTGAGTAGACACCCGATCCTAGTAGTGAAGTAATTATGGATTGCAATGACGATAAACGGGTCTCCTCATAACTAAGGAAACCTGGAATACTTGGCCACGCAGCTCCAATGTGGTTGGTGGATGGGTTAGTAGCCAAGCGTCCGACGTTTTCGTGTCACCCGAATGTCTCTGACAAGGTTTAACGACTATCATTAAACGACACCTATCAGGACCGACGGGACCGTCTCCTTAGCACGGAAGCATTCATGAAATTTTTGCCATTTACCCATCCTCCAACCGACCGCGTCCGCTGTTCATTAAATTTTTCGATCGGTTACAAACGAAACAATCACGGACTATGAACGCTCGTTCTTTTTTATAGTTTATATTTTTAGTATTTAGCAACCTACATATAAAACTAAATCCTCAGCATATATAAACTAATATTATATATAAAGCTAAAGAATTTGTTTGTTTTCTTGCTTGAATGAGCTAATCTCAGGAATTACTGGTCCGATTTGATTTCTTTCAGTGTTAGATAGCCCATTTATCAAGGCTATAGGCATATGAACACGCTAAGACCAACAGGAGCTGAGCACCAATGAAGAATGTTAGCAGAAGGTAGTATTCTAATAAGGATATATGACCCATCCAATTTAATATTCTATTAATCTCGCTGCCTCTGCCACTACCCTCTGAATCCCCTTGAAACTATATGACAGCTATTCTATGCCGTTTTTATAACGTATAAAGTATAATTGTCTATGGAAAGAAAACACATACAATAGAGCAGCCAGTGATGAGTCACGAACACCCTGTGTGATTAGGGTTGTCAACATGTAGATATAAAATTTATCTGGAACAGATCGGCGTCTCTACAAGGAATATATTTGAAAAGAACTGGTTTTGAGTAAAAATTATAATCAAAAACAATGTATTTTAGAATAAAAATTATTTTTTAAATATATCAGAACAGCTCAGACCCGGTCATCTGATATCTAATAAGTAAAATCGTTTCTTCCTTGGGTAAACCGAAGTGAGGGGTATTCTCTCTCATTGAAAAATTTAAAATTTTTAACGTTCTAAAACCGAGTTTGCTCATAGTCTTCTACAATTATAATGTTGCATAATTTATGACAAAGAACGCGTTGAAGTGTTGGAATTTTATTAAGTAGAACAGTTTAATTTAGAAATATGTATTAGTTTAAGAATAGTAGAAACTCTATATTTGTATGTTTTGAATTTTGACTCAATTATTTCAATTAACTAGATAAAATTATCAGTAAAACGGTTAAATCCACATCTTATGTTAAGAATTAACATGCCAAATACATATTTTAGTAAGTGGTTTAAACTCTTTAATTGGAATAGAATGGATTTTAAAGTAAAACTTAAGTAATAAATAGGACAAAATATGATTTTTCTTTGGTTGGTAGTATTTGGTTTAAAAAATTAATAAAACTTAAAGAAATAGCATAGTAATATTTATTTCCAACTAGTTGACAACCCTAGATAAAACGCTTCGTTGTCTTTTCTTGTTGGAGGGACGGAAATAAACGTGGAGATTGTATCAAGCTGTCAGTGCGAGAGAGAAAGCAATAGAGGAAATGTAGTGTGACGGCGGGAAACATTCAGCTTCATCATGGTAACACTAATATAATATCGCTGGCCAGCCATCCATTTTAACTTTAGCTTCTTGATTCTTATTGGTAGAAAGGAAGGTAGGAATGAGAAAGGAAGAATTAGAAAGGAATCGGAAGGCAGAGTTCGGAAAGTAGGAAAAGGCAGGCTGCAATAGATGACTTGCTAGACAGACAATAAACTTGTATATTACTTTTTTAAATTCAATAAGTTAGCTTTTGTCTACGAAACCACCTGATGTTAAGTGAGCGAAGTAGTCTTTGATAGTAAACTACCTAAGTTAATAAAAGTGTACTTTATATAACGTAGCCGCATTTGTGCCAATAAATATTGAGTCATCAACTAACTTAATAAAAGTATACTAATTATATTATAGTCGTATTTATGCTGATAAATATTGACACATCAACGTAGCAACGTGGAGTGCTTTTATAAAGAAGGTTTAGAGCATTATCACGCTGTCCCAATGCCGAAATACTGAAGGGCATTGCAAAGTGTCCAAAAAGACAAACAAAATCAAGAAGGAATCACGTTCAAAACAATTCACACTTGACTAATGATTCCGTTATAACAAAATACCAGCGAGGATTCACTCATCATTACGTCTTCCAACAAACTCATAATACAATTGAAACTGCATATAAATCGATATCCAATTACCAAATAAGCATAAAGCGATTATAAATTCATCGAGCAATTAATCATAAAATATTTCGTTCAATTAAGCAATTGTCAGTGTCGATCAGAGATAATTGAGCCACGGTAGCGCAGTTTTTGCTCAAACGGCTCATTAACCCCCTTACATGGGCCTTCTCGAACTGTTATGACGCGTTTAATTGTTTCCTTTTTTAACTGTCATGGCTGCAAGACTAATATTTCATCATGATAATAAGGAGATTAAGTAAAAGTTAAGAATTAATTGTTAGTTTATTTAATTGGATTAGCGTTAGATTAAATAATTGATTCTTTACCTTTCGCTTTTTCCTTTTCACTTATTTAGTAATTTACTATTTTACTTTCTCCTTTCTTCTTTTTATTGCTTTCATATATATTTTTTCCTTCTTTCATCTTTTCACTTCTTGTATCCTGAATGTTTCATCCTCTTTTCTTCGTCTTTCCTGTTCTTATCATTTCTCCCATCCTTTCAACATTACCTTTCTTCTTCTTTTCTCTCCGTTCACACTAAAGATCATAGACTCTTAATTTTTCATTCATTCAAGTAAAAAGTATCAAAATTCTGTTACAAATAAGTCTACAAACTCATGTACTTTCAAAGGCACAATAACCAGACTTTAAAACAAAGAGTTAAAATTGGTCCCCTGCTAATGAAAATAGCAACAAAACGAAGAAAACGTGTATTTGCGTATACAAATATTGACAAAAGGGCGCCAGTTGTAATCGTCGTGTCTGCGGGGGACTATTGTCTGGAGGCAGACAGAGAGAAAAATAGAGAAGAATCCGAATTACTCCCTCCAATGATGCATGTAGAAATTTTAAGATGAAAAAATATTTTATGACTGTAGTTTTGGTAGCGATCAAACCTACGTTTTTATTGAAGCCTAATTCGTAAACGAATACATAAGTAATTAAAAAAAAAACTAACGGACCAATAAAATGAGACCGTCACCAACGTGAACTGTTTTTTAATGAATAAAAAAATCATCAAAATCAGTAGCTACTTTATTCTATAGTTTTCTTGCTCTGGTTAATATGAATATCTATGCCAAATGACAGCTATTTAGTACAGAAATTAAGTTACGAACGTATATTCATGTCTTTAAGTGATCGGAAAAACTTAGCAATAACGTGCATTGTTGGTTAAAGCTGGTCGTGGAAAAATCGGTGACCGCTAGTGGCAAAAATTTTATAAGCACTTTTGTGCCTTGTAGGTCACATGATCTCGTTGCTTCCAGTTCTTCCTTATCTTCTCTCACCTGTACATTTTTTAAGTTTAATGCCGGTTGTAGCAAAAATTGTATGAGCACTTCTGTGCTTCGGAGGGCACATAATCCCATCAGTTCCAGTTATTTCTTCGTATCACACCTGTATATTTTTCAAGTTACATAGAAAATTGTAAAATCTACTAAATACAGAAATAGAGACAGTGTTACGTAAAATCCAACTTCCCTAACCCATAGAAAACCGAAGTTAAAATATCGACGGTTACAGAGCTCGCTAAAAACCTAAACTCGACTAGATTCCAACGTGGACCAAAATTGCAAGTTTCTATTCAACATATACGTACGTCCGCGGACTCAATAGCGAGCTTTGAAAGGGTATCGACAGCTAGGGTTTTCTAATGAAATAAATTTATCCAGGTCATTTTTATTTAGGCTTTACGGGGCGTAAAAGTCTAGAATAAATGAAATACTTTTTTATAAAACATACTTTAAAAACTACACCTTGGAAGGAAGGTGAAACTTATCTGATAGTTATCGTTAGATAGCAGAACTTCGGATACCTGGGTTGTGTATTCCTTCCACCAATCCACATCATCATTTTTGCAACCCATAATTTCCCCACTAGTGGCCTTAGTCCACCACGCTGGCCAAGTCCGGATTGGTGGACTTCACACACCTTCGAGACTTTTAAGGAGAACTCCCAGAAGTGCAGGTTTCCTTATGAAATTTCTGATATGCACGTAACTTTGAACATTAAAGGTACGCGCAGGTATTGAACCTAGGGATCTACCGTTCGAGAGAACAATGTTCGCACCACTAGACTATCACTGCTTGCCAATCCGCATTGGAGCAGCATATTGTAGCATGGTCTAGACCTCCTCAGTAATGATGATAGACCTGTACTCAGGAAGATTATTATTCACAAATATAAAGCATTAGCACAGTGTTCTATTACCCACATTTTAGCGTACCAAAATAAAAGATTGAAATTCCAGCCAAATTTGGGTTTCGGTCGTCTCGTAAAAATTTAATTGTACAAATATTAAAATTTAAATTCAAATATTACAGAAATAACATGTTTAGTTAGCCATCGGACCACGAACGTTCATATTGTTTGGCTCGGAACAGATACGAGTCGCATAGTTATGTACATAATTTATGTTTCGTACAAACGCTTGTTTGAACGTTGGGTCCGCTATTGTTATGTTGGCACAACCGAAATACAATTTGTTTTTTAATTCAAAATTCTATTGCTGTTGTCAAATATTTATGCCTGAAAGTTTCTATATTTTCATTTTAAATGTATGTGGTTTTAAACTTGACTTATCGTGGGATATATGTATATACTATTTTAAATGTACTTTTAATATATGCATACATAACTTGCGGATATTTCGAGTTGCGTGTCTGCTGGGTTGATCTATTAGCATATTAAATGGACAGTATTTTGGTAAATCTAGTATAAAAAATATTACTCTATCTGATAGTTCATATCAATTTTATTAATAATTGTCCCACTGCTAGGCTCTGTCACCTCTCACAAAGGGAAGATAAGTGAAGGATATAGACCATAGTCTACTACGCCGGCCAAATGTGGATTGATGACTTCACATACCTTCGAGAATTTTACGAGGAACTCCCAGAAGTGTTGGTTTCATCGAAACAAATGATTATTAACTTCTATACGTTTCTTCTTCCAAAAAAAATGTTTAACGAAGTATCACTGATTTATTATATTATATAAAAAATATGTAAGCATAATTGAAAACAATATATAAATAAAATACAACTTTCCAGCAAGATTTACGTCTATTGCTCCAACAATAACAATTCAAAATACCTGCGACAACATTCAATCTGTCATCATTTGCAGTCGCCTTGAATTGTAAATGTGTTGATTAAAAAATTAGTCGTGAATAACCGTTAGTCACGCGTGAAACGGGCGAATGGCTCGCGTGCGGACTGCCTGATTGACCCAACATTAGGTAATGCTCACGAAATGACACAATGTAACGAAAGTCATATAAATGGATTGGATTTGAAAGTAAGAAAAGATACGTATGACATACAGTTTTTTGGTAATTTGGTCAAATTGAATAACGAGAATATGACTATAAATTATAAAAAGAGATACCTAGTAATTTAGACAATTTAAACCCTTATTTTACCATGGCAAAAGTTCAAATACCTTAGTACTTTCTAGCACTTATAAACTGTTATTTTGCATGATGTATATTATGCATATACTACGTATTCACTTGTCAAGTTTGTATGGAGAATATTCTAGATCGAATTTGCAACGACTACATACATATAATGTTTGCAGAACGGCAAAGTTTTACTAAAGCGGGATTTATAAGTTCCTTGCCGTCCTTGAAAAAAACAACATTGCTTTAAAGAGCTCGATCGCCCAATACTAATAATAACCCAATACCAATAATTTAACGCCATAATAATGTTAACAACGTCTCTCTTTACAGGTACGTGAACTTCAGAATGACATCACACCGATATCAAGTTATTCACGCAGGTAGCGGTGAGTCAACGATTGTATAATGTTTACGTTAAAACAGGTTCGTTTGTATGATGCCTTTATTATATTTGTCTCAGACAGTTGCACTTTTGAAACACTGTGCGGAACGCATAGGTTAAGCTTAGCTCATGAATTTGTACTGGCGTACATATCAAAGAAAAGTAAGCGAAGCTTACAGGCTCTAAGTTTTTTAGATATTCCTTATTATTTGTATACTGGTACTAATGACATGATATAAAAATATTATTCTGAATATGAAGTTATTGGGTTTGTTTTAACTTGACTACTAATATATCAACATTTTAAAACAAATAATTAGAATCTCAAAATATTGATCTTTTCGATTCATAAATACCTTAGTTTCCGTTTTACACAATTTCCTATACTATGAAATAAAATCAATAAAAACTAATAATAGACTCACCTCAACAATTGACAAAACAATCATATTTCAAATTTTTTGTTATTGTCCGAAGTGCAATAAATATGCAATAATTTTTTGTCCAATATTCTCCGCGTTTGACCAGTGGGCAGCGTGCAATTCTGTGAGACCATTCATAACGCAATACAGTGTAAAAAACTTGCATCTACGCTAGACTTTGATATTTTTTGTAGCTTTCGCCGCAATTAAAAATACACGCTCACTTTTTGCGACGCAATCAACTACCGAGGAATACAGGAACACATGTTAAAGTCAGCTTTGTTGATGTCTATCTTATAATCAGCAAAGGGTTTTTATTTCCTTGTACGAAAACGGTAATTAGTAAGATGAGGTGTCAAGTAAGCATTTCTATTTTGCATAATTCGTACCATACCACTGTTGAAATAATTATTTAGTAAAAATTTCGGCGCTAAAATAATTAAAAATAAACAATTTCCAGTTAAACTGTTTTCAGTTGGATGTATTTATTTTTAGTTTTCTTACCTCTAAAAGACCTAAAATATTATTAAGTTGTTGCCCGTATTCTTAGGTGATGGTATGGGCTACCCCCATGTGGTCTAATTAAAACATAAAAGGTAAAATACACATGATTTGGCATGATTTTTAACTTGAAAACACATGACCCAGGTAGGGTACGGCAAAAAAGATTTATTACTTGATCTTAAATTGGTGATAAATTATTTTTATATCAAAAAATTTTTTTTTTTTAAATATTAGTAGGATCTTATTCTTTCAACCCATAACTGTCCCGCTACGAGGCTCGGATGTCCTCACAATGTGAGAGGCACAGGCCATATTCAACTACGCTCTTCAAGAACTTTATGGAGAATTCAGTGCAGATCACGATGTTTTCCTTCACCGTAGCAAGTGATAATAAACTTCTGATCATATTACATTGTTTAAAATTATTTGCGCACCAAATTTAGTCATAAAACTCCGCTGATCGGCTCACTGGGCTGGTCGTTGACATTGATAATGTCAGAGCATTGCTCCCGCCGGAATTAGCACGCCCGTTTTAACTCGGTCTAGACCTCTTGCTGTGTACTGCTTTTGTTGTTATGAGTTATGTTGGTTGACGTTGATTGAAGTTGAGCGAGGATGAGCGTGGAGAGAGAGAAAAAGAATATTCGTGTTATCAACGTAACTTTGTGAATGCTAGTGGCGAAAATTGAATAAACGCTTCCGTGCTTCGGAGGGCACGTAAAACCGTGGGTTCCGGTTGCTGTTAAAGCCAAGTCGGAGGCGTTTGGGCGGCATAAAACATCCGACACTTGGATTGGCCACTAACCTCCACCAATACGCATTGGAGCAGCGTGGTGGAGGATCCTCTAGGCCTCCTGAGTAAGAGGAGAGACCCGTACTCAGTGGGCCTCCGGTAGGTTGAGCTAGTCAACGTAAATTTACAGTTTCTTCCGGTTCGTTTGAAGCGGTTCAAAAGGATACAGAGGAAAGATAAAGGGCATAAAAGGTGTGAAAAAACATGAAATTACTTACGCCATCGCTGTTATAGGCAAAGAAACAATACCCTATCTTTATTAACACTTAGTATCACGCCAAAAGATATCACTGGACATATTTTCGGGCGCAATTTTTCGCTTAAAATATTTTTTTTGGTTATTTTCAAATGTAAACCTCGTTACAAATTTCTTAAGCCGTATTTCAACGTGTATTTTATTGGGATAATTTGATACAATATTCAATGGGGACACTATACATATGTACACATTTTTTAGCTTCTATTTTCGCACTTTTGCTGTGATAAATCTATGATACTCCAGCTCTAGAGTACTAGGTAGTGCCTCCACCAATACACATTGGAGCATGGTGGAATGTTCTAGGCTTCCTCAGTCTTGAGGAAAATCTTTACTCAGTATTGGGCTATTTTTCGGACAAGTACTAGGTAGTTTTCTAGGTACATAAGTAATAGTCTTGGGAAGCTGTGTACCCAGAAATTCTATTACCATCGTAATCTATAGATAAATATCCTATTAGCGGATGCTGACTGACGTCACATCCGCAGTGCATTTCCCATTTACATCCGTTCGCATCGAGTTTTTCCTTCCTTTTACCAGGATTACAGCTAAAGTTCACGAGCTTCGGGAAAAGCTTTTCTAATACAGATCTAGTGGGGTGATGATAATAATATTTGTTGAGCCTCCGGTTGCATGTGACACTTTGACATTGACATATGTCATCTTGACGTTGACGTAAACGACATAGAACATTAGAATAAAATTCGTTCTCTTTTAACCTTTCGTCTAAAGTTGTGAGCTCACAAGAATCGTAATATGTGGTAACGATCATTAATTATTGATAGCAAAGGTCCAGAAAAGACAATATTTTTTTATTGACATTAAAAGTCAGTATATATGGTCATATGACCTCATAATAAATATATTGAAATATTTCTATTATGTTTCAAATTACCTTCATTCATAACTTAACAGACAGACGAAAATTTGGCTATATGTGTAATCTGAGAACTGTGAAATTTTGCACGGTAATAATTAATAATTGCATTAAATTGCACGGTAATAAATAGAGAAGGGGTGCAGAAAGCTAAAATTTCCTTTAATAATGCGTTAAATCAATAAATAAAAACATCACGCATACAACCAAAAAATTGACACAAACTTTTTTACAATTACAGTATAATACCTATTCTAAATGACAAATTGACTTTATATTGTTGAATTACGTTGAATGACGAATTATATTGTTGAATTACGTCATATTTGGACCGCAGGATCTCGAGTAATAATTCAATACATCATCGTAAAACCATATAAAAGTTAAAATGCGAGTTCAACCAATATTTCGTAGAAACCGAAATAAAATTGTTAGATTGAAATTTCAATGTGAATATTCAACCAATCTCTCCGGCTTCGAACCGTTGATATTAGGTTCACTGAAAATGGAAGACGCTTCGAGAGAGAAATACTATTTTATGTAAATAGTGAATGCTCTGAAGAGTTCTTAATATACATGTATTAAGGATTGAGTTCATTTAAGTCCAAAATGATGACTTCAAGAACATATTAAATAAGTAGTTTATAGTACTCGTTCCTGCTTTTTACCATTACGGATTTCGATCGAAAATGCAACTAGAATCATATCAGCTCACTTGAAATGTGGGCTGGTGTTTTGTTTAGTTCGTTTCAAACAACCGTCGCATACACATGTTCCACAATGCCGTTATGTTTATTCAAATTATTTATGACAGCCAACTGGGTACAATGGGTGTAATTAGGTTG
>DWJZ01003257.1:0-17443 GCA_018249125.1 Asbolis capucinus
TAAATAAAAAATAGGTTTTGTTTTGCAATCATAATATAAATTTTTTTTTGTCTATGATCTCTTATTTTACGATGTGGACATGTTTAACATAGTTACCTGGATTGTCAGAGAACGTGACGTTCTATGACAAAAATAAAGTTATTTTCGGATTCAGTACACCCAAAAATATAAGACTGGCACAAAAAAGTCAAAACAGCTCTCAAATTATTATTTTTTGCAGACTTGTGTAATTTTTCCCCAATCATAGTCCCCAGTTCATGTTGTTGAAGATTGATCTGCTACAACTTTAATATGTCCTTAGATTTAATATAAATTTGATAATTTTTTTAAATTTGTTGTAGTTCAACCTTGGATGCCAAAATTGGAAAAGAACTTTAATAGGCACCATCCACAACTCTGGTCTCTTCGTTTCCCTCCCTCTAACCGGGATTGTCTCTGACAAGTATGGGAGGAAGCTGGCACTCTCTGTCGCAGCACTCATGAACGGCATCTTCGGAGTCCTCAGGTCCTTTTCCATCAATTACCCTATGTTGCTTGCGCTCGAGTTTCTTGAAGCTGCTACAGGAGCTGGCATGTATAGCACAGCTTTTGTCATTGGTGAGTACACCTTAAGACCTATAAATCCAATCAAAAACTTGGATTTCATGTTATCTACTGCTTCTTTTTTCCCCGCTTTTAAAGATGTTTAATGCAGTCTATCTATCTATCAGTTCTTAACGGGCAACGCAAAGATAATTTAGTTGTTCTTGTCAATGTGCGGCAGTGACTAATGTCCTCCGAGTGGTAGGTCAACTCATTTGCCTGCTTAGAGTATACAACGCACATGATACAACGCACACAGTGCCTAATATAAGGTCGATTGGACGAATGTTTTGGCATTGGATGAATGGAAATTACGTGCTAGATGTCGGGTCTAGTTAATCTTTAAAACAGTCAAGAAATATTACTCCTTATCTACAGTAAATTTTTTATCAAATACTAACAAAGCGCATTTTGTTTCAGCCATGGAGCTAGTTGGACCAAAAGGCAGAGTATTCGGAAACACCTTAATAAACGCATTATACGTCCTAGGACTCATGTCACTTTCAGGACTATCCTGGTGGCTTCAGAGCTGGAGATCGGTCCTGAGAGTGATTTACACGCCAGCATTGTTTATCCTCTCATATTACTGGATACTAAATGAGAGTGTGCGATGGCTCATGAGCAAAGGTCGTCACCAGGAAGCCACAGCAATATTGAAGAAAGCTGCTAAGATGAACAATGTACAATTATCTGAAGAAGCCTTAGCTCCCTTGTACGAACTTGAAAAATTACCTGTAGATGATGAAATAAAAGAAAATGAAAGTTTACCAAATGTAGTTACACCAACCAAAGAAACGTCCAACTTTGCAAAAGTATTTAAATCGAGTATCATAAGAAATCGAGTTCTAGTGTGTTCGTTTTTATGGATCACATGTACTTTTGTATATTTCGGACTGTCGATAAACTCGGTGTCGTTGGCAGGGAATATGTATGTGAACTTTATGCTGGTGGCTTTCGTGGAAATACCAGCGAACTTTGTTTGTTTGTTAATATTGGACAGATTCGGAAGAAAGAGGGTCCTTATTATCACTTACGTGTTAAGTGCCTGTCTGTGTCTTAGCTTATCGTTTTTTCCAAAAGGTAAGTGTTTTTACCTTTAATAAGTTAATGCATGACATCGAACCCACCTGATGGTAAGTGGCGATGATGTCTGAGATATTGGACGCACTAACTTAGTAAATGCCTATTCACTCACTAAGAAGAGGGTGGTATTCTCACGTTAGCTGAGAAGGTATGATAGATTTTTAGGACGATTTCAGGTATTTTATGTGATGGATTGTCTGGCCGCTTAGAGCAATTTTTTTCTAGATTGACTACACGATACTTTCCATAACGGCGGAGATAGTAGTAGTTCGGCCTTCTACACGAGGGTACCGGGTTCGAATCCCAGGGCGCGCACTTTTGTATTTTTGGAGTTATGTGCGTTTTAAACATTTAAATTTCACTCGCTATAACGGTGAAGGAAAAACATCGAGGGGAAATCTGCATGCTGGGGAGTTTGCAAACCTCAAAGGTGTGTGAAGTCTGCCAATCCGCACTTGGCCCGCGTGTTTGACTATGGCCTTAACCTATTCATTCAGAGAAACAACCCGTGCTCAATAGTGGGCCGTAATGGGTTGAGATTATAATGATGACTTTCCATTGCCTAGATTCCAGGGGCGAGGTTCCTATCTCCCACTCTCCTCCCTCCGTGGTACGCCCGTAATCCCCACAACCGCAACTCCTTTGTCCAAATAGCTTAGCGCAGTGACCCCGTAGCAACACTATCTACTAAATATGTATAAGTTGTACCCAAATTTAGTTTACAAGGACAAACATCTTACACTTCGGTAGATCTCGAGCCCTGGACGCGATTAGACACGGACAAAAGGCGATTTGATAATCCCAAAAGCAGTTTACAGCAAATGGACTTTGTTCCAGTAAATAACTTTAGAAACAAGATTAAAAATATACAGTAAACTAAAGCTGTGATAGCCTAAAGGTTTGAATATAGCTCTCTCGAACGGGAGGTCCTGGAATCAAAGCCCGCGTGCACCTTTTCAAAGTTATGTGCGTATCAGGAGTTGATCACTTGATACGGTGAAGGAAAACGTCGGGAGGAAACCTGCACTCCTGAGAGCCTCCATAAGACTTCCCTACGGTGGGCAAAATCCACCAATCCGCAATTCAGCCTTCGTGATTGTCTATGGCCTGTACCCCTCACATTGTGAGAGGAGGCCCGAACCCAGTAGTGGGATGATTTTGGGTTGCAATGTTGAAAGTAACTTATGTAGCAGGTAAACGAGCATTGAAAAATATATTGTGTACGGGTCCCTGAAAATTCGATTTTGTATGGAACCCAGAAAATCTAATTTTATGCGAAACCCTGAAATTCAAAAAGAACCATCTCAAGCAGGGAATAGTAAACAGTTGGTGGAGTGAATATTGCACGGCTTGTATATTTGGTCAGCACTGTATGTTTAACATCCAGAATTAATGGAATATTCAAGTTAAGCGGATTCACTAACTTCGGTCTGCCTTTACTTAGATCAGGGGTCGAGAACCCGTGGTTCGGGGGCCATATGCGGTCCGTATCTTTGTGATGTGCACGAATGTTTGTTCTGTGTGTTTAGATGTGAATATCTGTATAAGATTGTATTTAAATAAATATTATGTATGTTTATCAGTTATTTGATCACCATAGTACAAGCTAACGCCTAGTTTCGTCCAGTACTAGAACAGAGAGCACAGCAAAACCTGGCAGTTGTGAGACTTGTTGTTTAAGAAACATTACATGAATACATGAATGAAGACGCTGCGGTTTTCGGTCTAATACTGCAATCCTGGACTAGATTAAATATTGCATTTAACTTTAAAATGAACTTTAAGAATCTGATACATGAAAGATACTAGTGAATTTTATATAATGTTTGACCCAGCTTCGCGTGACGTAGATAAAAATTTAGTCCAGACTATAATCTGTTTGCCAAATTTTATTCAAATCAATGTGACTAGTTGGCCCGGTCGGTCATAGTCAGCACGCACACACACATCACTAATTATAATCAAACGGAAACACTGATAAAAAATAAAAAAAATCTGTTATAATAGGATGATTTTTATTTGTACTTGTACTCTTTCTACTATAAAATTTTTGAAGTTATAAGTTTTGCCCGTTAGATGATAATAATGAGATTTTTACGATGCATGCGCACAACGTCTTAAAAAATCAACACCCTGAAGTTAGCTACCCAAAATTTTAGTTTTTGCGATGCGCGCGCACAACTTCGCAAAAAACCAAAACCCTGAATTAAGCAAGTCAACATTTTAGTTTTTACGATGCGCGCACACAACGTCACAAAAAAGTGAAGTTAACTAGTCAAAATTTTTTGTGTAACTTTTTGTACATCGCAGGATAATGCGAATTTATAGAAAGATTTTTATATTGTTACGGTAAAGAAGTATAACTTCTTAGGTGCGTACACACACATTTTGAAATGTTTGTTTCTTACTAAGGCCATAAATGGTGGGCGCTGTTCCTATACCTGTCGGGGAAGTTCTCCATCACAGTGGCGTACAGTACTGTCTACATCTACGTGTCAGAAGTCTTTCCTACCAACGTCCGGCAGTCTCTGTTAGCTGTTTGTTCTTCGCTGGGACGTGTGGGCTCTGCAACTGCGCCTTTAACTCCGTTACTGGTAAGTCCAGCTCAATTTAGAGTTCTCCATAAAGTTTTCTAAGGTGTGTGAAGTCTACCAATGACCACTTGACCACCGTGGGCCTCTACGGCCTGTAGCCCATTTGATGTCGCGTATACTTTTGTAACTAAAATGATGACAATTGAGTCATCAAACAAGACTCGACTATTTCGAGTTAACTGTTCTTTTCCGCATAATTTTGTCTGACAGTCGAGTGATCGTTGACATAATTTACTAAATGATAGACAAATTGAATTGTTAAATCATTAAATTACATGTTAAAAAAGAAAAAAAAATAACGAACATTTTGTCCTTTTTGATCTGTATTTTGCTACCTTAGAGTACAAAGGTTGCATAAACAATTTTAACGAAATGCGAAATGAATGCAGTCTTATTCGGAATTTTTGGCTTTATTGATTGGTCTATGTGACGCTTTCAAATTCAAAAAAAAATGGTTTATATTCTATTTTTTATTTCATACCAACTGGAGACAAGGGTCTGATGATGGACGAGTGTTTTGTTAAATTGTCGTCCTCTTGCATTTTATGTGCAAAAAAGCAAGATAATTTTTTTATTTTTTTATTATTATATTCTATTTTTTTCCAGGCATTATACTATGACAACCTACCAGCAATATTCTTCGGGAGCATGGCATTACTTGCTAGTCTCCTAGTTTTCACATTGCCAGAGACTATCAACGTGGCGTTACCTGACACCATAGAAGAAGCGGAAGCACTTTCACAGAAGAAGAAAGAAACAGACTATGCATAGCGATATTTATATATTGAATGGTGTGGAGTAATGGCCAGGCAGTGTTTTAAAGGGCCTCATGAGGGCTTTTTAACGGACGTCAATAATTATAAACAAAATACCCGACTGCGAAAAATAAGCACAATTCTTCTTTTGTTAACTGAATTTCTGATTTCAAGAGAATCCCACATTACATTTCAGGGCAACATATATATTTTAAATCAGTAAATCGAGTCCTTTAACATGATAACCCCTTGATATATCTTGTACTTTTTTAATTTTTGAATTTTAGCGTCCAAAATCGACCATTATAATTTTTACAAGCTTTTATTTAACTTGCAGTGCACGTTTGTATATTAGTTTGTTAATATTTGTTTATTAAGTGTTCGGATCAAATCTTGCAAGCTTAATAAGGCACATTTCCTCTTACACTACAGTACTGAAATTTGTATAAGCCTCCAGAGCTCCAGACAGGGTAACTCCTCAACGGTTAACAATACAGTTATGAAATTTAGTGAATTTCTTTGTATTAGGGAACTATAATTGAAGCTTGTGTTTTTAAACATTTTAATAAGCCTTGTTTTAAGATCCCAGTTTCACTATGGCCATTAAGACGAATCACCTAGAACATTAAAATTTTTCAAGCCATTTAAGGAAAACTTAACAATCTACATACTCATACATATACATACATACACTCAAAAAACATTAACTTTCTTCAGAAACAGTCGCGTGAATAAGTAACTCCATCTAGTTTATATCTGCTGAACTAATAAATATCTCGAAACAACTCATACACGACCATCTGATCCCATAGCATTAGCTTGTGCTGTGGTGATTAAACAACTGACAAACATACATATATAAATTTTATAGATATTTTTATCACATCCAGACACAGAACAGTTATTCCTGTTCATCACAGAAAAGTTTGTTCTGGGCGGTGATCGTACCCGCTTATCTAATGAGACTAATGGGCCAGTAAAACTGGCAAAAATAGTTAGAATTTAAAATTGACCAAAATCTTGAAATTAAGACGCGACTAAGCACCATGGAAAATTGGTGTGTCCGCTGACCGCAAAATCATGCATCGTTGGAAGCCAGCAGCGTTGCAACCAGCTTTAGATTTGTATTCATAACATTGTACAAAATTATTTGTAATGCGGTTTCATAAAATACCTTAGTTAGTGTATAGTATAAAGTATAATATAATATTAATAAAATATTAAGAAAATGCAACTAAGCAATAAAAGAATACCTTATTATAATTATTAAACATTATTAACTAAATAATTCCGTATTTCCACTATAAATTATTTAAAATACAAAATTATATTATGATGTAGACCTGCTCTAAAAAACGGAGTAAGCATTAAAATTAACCATTTTCATTAGGGGAATATAGTTAAATAACTGTAATAAGCTTACAATATATAATAAATATATTTTTGGACTGTAAAGTAATTATAAAAAAATTGTAATTTGTAAGTTTGGATGTCTTTAGCATTTATCATTACAATGGATTATATGTGTGCTATAAGGTGGTTGTGATCACACTACCACATCATAGGAAGAGAACGTCTGTGGTAGCGCAGATTATGTTATGAGATGTGTTATGTTACATACTATATTATACTTTAATCATATTATTATTAAAGTTAAAAATTACCGAGAATATCAAAATCTAAACAGACGATCACGTAACGTGGGAAAATCTTCGGTGCGGTGCGGTCGACCGGCCGCATAATAACGAACTGTTGGAAGCCAGCTCAAATGTAAAGTGATTTTAAATATTGAACAGGTCAAAACAATACTTTTTAATGCTTTCACGATGTTGCTCACTCGAATTATGTATTCCAAATATAATTAACACAAACGGCACAAATGTTTCACAACATTATAAAACTGTTATATTTAATAAAATATGCTATAAGTATGTATTCCTTTTTTAAATTTAAAGCCTTGTGATTGGTCAATTGTTACGTGCCGAACTTCACTGAAGTCTGACAAATGTCAAAGACAGAGAGAGTTATATACGCTCTCTCTCTCTCGCTATTGTCATTATGCATATTATTTCATTGAAATATAATGATAAGGCATTAAGTTACTAATAAACATGCATCGTGATTGATATTACTTCGATATTGAAACACTCTTTGAAAATAACCTACTCGTATTTTATGCTACTTTAATAATTGTAATGGGACTGCGTGTTTCATATAAATTTATTAAAAAAATAAAATTTCTTTACAATAGACGTCTTATTTTTGACTAAAAAATCCCCTCGCTTCGCTTCGGAAGAACCAGTTATCAACCAAGAGAAGTTATTGTGACATAACTATTAATAGTTATGCAGTTGGTTTGGCTATGCGATCCGATACAGTTGTTTTGCTAAGCACTACGCGAATTTTGCTCGCGCGGCATTAGCCGCTGCTCGTACCGGTCGCTATGAGCTCCCAACAGCTTATAGCCAACCAATTTTTGGCATTTGTTCAACATGCCATCGACACCATAGATGAAGTGAGTATCCTGCTGATCTGCAAATCGAACGTCACTGAAGATGAGATAAGCATTGACAAGAGGCTGCTTTTCTAAGTTCTCGGCTTCTAAGTTCTCTGAGAAAGGCGTGCAGGACGTCATCACGTTGCTGAAGATGACAGATACGAACGACGTGCCCTCGTTCGTGGCGAAGAAGCTGCATAAGCTGCCTCCCGTCACTCTCGCACCATGTGAATGTTACCAGCCTGCAGAAGGACATCACATCCTTAAAGACTAGCCTGGCTGAGATGCAGTCTAAGCTGGAGACGTCGGACCATTAGGAAATTGCTGTGCTGAAGAAGTATTATTACGCAACGCTATTTCGACAAGTAGGTCACCCGATCAGACCACACCACCTAACAATGTTAACATACGTCGCGGGGCGCAAAATGCTCGATCACTAGTTTTGAGTCGGCGAAGTCTGATGCGTCATCAATTTCTAACAACGTGACCGATGCAGTGACACGTGAGAGTACGTCGACCCCTACGCATGTTTACATTGTCTTTGCTGCCACCATCAAACTCGCTGCGTTACAGGCCAAAGAGCGAAGGCGGGATAAGCAGAATCAGAAAGTTCTGCTACAGCAGGGTCCGCTAAAAGACCAGACGGACAAGGAGGACTTTATCAAGGTGGAGAAGAAAAGATAACCAGTGCGGTACCGCACTGACAGGACCAAACCACATGTTGCTTCCGGCTATACCGTCGACGCTGCTGTACGTGTCCCATCTGCATTACTCCACGACGCTAGAGGTTGGAGTCTCGCCATAAGGTGAACTTCAACTCCTTCGTGGAGAGGCTGCCAACTGAACATTTGTCGACCTTCATGAAGGAAGATTTTTGGCCGAGAGGAGTTCTGTTCTGACGATTCATGGGCCGGCTACCGGAAACCCGCGTAACACGACGCCGAACATTCGTGTTGAATAGTGATATGTTTATGTAAAGTATTTTATAATCTTATATGTAATTATTTATATAGTATTCGTTTTTTTTTAATTTATTAGATATGTATTAGTCTATAATATTTTTATATTGAATGTATTTTTTATAGGCCTTAGTTGCTCGATATAAATAAATAAATAAAAAATAAAAATATCTATCTCTATAAAACTATAAAACAAAAAAAATAATCTCTATAAAACAGTAGTACATCACTTTCCTCTATTTCCAATAGTATCCGCAGCGTACGCGATAATGATATTTCATTCACACGTTGGGTTATATTATCGAAGTTTTCGTACGAACCGATAACGTTTTTAAAAACATTCATAGCTAATGTCACCGGGGATAATGTAGGATTGTAGTAAAAGATTTTTTCAAATCGGCCCAATAGTTCCGAAACGTGTTCTCCTCAAACTAACATACAAATCTATATAATATTAGTATAGAAAATTTAAATAAACGTATCTTTAACCACAACTTGTTAAATATTCTTGTTTTTATCAAAAATATTATGTTTTGGTTTTCGTGTGTTGTATAGATAATAATTTAAGTTACACACGTCTCTTATTATACCAAACGTAGACAGAGACACTGCCTACGATTTAAAACTATTTTACACAAAGTGTCATTTGAATTTTTTTGTGACAAAACATTTTCTGTGTACACATTTTGGTGCACATTAATATATTTAGTATAGTAGTGTTTTGAATCCAGAGTACACTTCGAGATTTTAAAATTAGGTGGGTTGCAAAAATTTATAAATTATTTGCTTCTGGAAAACATCGTAAGAACAGCTCCAGGTAGTGCCCCATTAAGTTCTCGAATATGAAGTCTACCAATCAGTATTTGACCAGCTGTATTAAATATTTTGTTTATATATCCAAAAGCGATTATTAATCAAAAATAAGCAAATGTCAAGAACGTTTTCGCGCTTTGCTAAGAGATAACATATTTTTTTTTATTTCAGATATAAAGGCATTTGCGACTCTGCTTGCATACGAGATTCTGTTTAAAAATAACCACATTACTCGTGCAAATACACGCAGTTGCTTGCTGGTGAACTTGGCTCAAACGCTACCGTGCCTACTTGTAGTTTTAAAGCGAAAGAGTAAATCATTTTCACATAAAGATAAAACTTTGAATCGAATACTTGTGTTGACATATTGATATAACAAGTGGAATAATTAATATAAAAATAATGTTTTAGATCTGTTTTTATTCTTGCAATTATGTGTTATTAACTTACAATATTTTAATAATATTTGACTGTGAAAAGTAGTATAGTTAAAATGTCAGACGATGCAGGATTAGATGGTATTTTAAGGGAATTGGGAGGATTCGGTAAATACAATATCGTTAATTACGCGCTGATTTTATTTCCGGTTTTACTGTCGGGAATGTGCGGATCTGTGTTTGTGTTTGAAGCTCCTGATATTCAATATAGGTAAGTTATAATATTGGTATTAATAAAGCTATAAAAAGTTACCTAAAAATACGTAAGCATTGAATCAATATATAAAATACATATTAAATACGTTTTGCCGTATTGGGACGGTTTAGAATATCAAGCCAATTCGACGCTGGCGAACCAGGGTGAGATAAGTTGGAAGTCAGCTGTTTGATAGGGCATTGCAGTAGGATTAATAACTTTTTATGAAGTCCATCTGGTTAGCTAGCTGCCACTCTCTTGCTTGAATCAGTCACCAAACGATTCATGTTCTTACTCAGAGCCTGAGAGCCAGTTCTCCCTCTCTATAAAGTTTCTCTTAACCCCGTTCTGATATTCTCCGTCCCATTTTTATTCCGTCGCCCGTCTTGGAACGGTATGTTGTCGATGTGACTGGAGTAAGTTCAATATGATTATTGAATCCAATTACTTCAGTACCTAAGTACTTCCTCCCTAGCAAAAAATCCGTCAGTTACTTTCCAGCCTGATGTTGGCTATATCCAAAGACGGCAATGATCACTTTCCATCCACCAGACGGGGCACCTGCTCGAATATAAAAATAAGTTAAAATATAAAAATAATTTAAAGCCTGAAAAATTAAATAGCAATGTTGTGAAAGCGTGTAATGGAATCGGTAAAGTTAAGGATATGCCTAGGCGTAGCGATACGCAATACATATGCGAGGTGTTCCTAAAAAGATTATTTTCGTTCCATACATATAGCAGTAAGGTTATTCAATCCACGAAAAACAATATGTATCAGGTTTTAAGTGCCTCATGTGTCTGTGTACATTATGCTATATTACGGTTATTCATGATCTACTCGTATGTAGCGCGACACTGTGAAACCACCTTGGATACACCTGATCTGAGGTCATTGCTTAGCAAAGTATTATAATGACTACACTAAAAGTAATGTCTTAACAATACACTATGTATACATTTGTGATAAATTATCAAACAACCGGTTAACAATTTTATCTACACACAAAATTTATTAGTTTAATTAGGTGTATTAAAGGATCACCTTGAGTAATTGATACTGTAGACGTTATCTTGAAAAACAGTTGAAATAATTTAATGTAATGAAATGAACCGCTTTGTTGCGGATAGCACGGACACCACAAAAATACATCAAATTTCTATTCCATCCCTCACTTCCACTAATCACCAATTACTGAAGAAAAGACATTCAACTAACACATAAATGCTTACCCTGGCCAGACATCAAACCCGAGACGTAGCTTGGCAGACTATAGAGAACTCTATACTACTTTCATCCATCAGCCTTCGGTCTTCACTGCTGTACTTATGTTCCGCTAATTTTCGCCACTCTGATTCGGCCTTTGAATCCAACGGATGCCCGCTGTCTCCATATAGCTGTAACTAGACTACATGAATAATATTTCCTTTTTCTTTTAAAGATGTAAGATCCCAGAATGTGAACAATTAAACGACACGTCCTGGTTAAGAAATGCAATCCCCAAGAACAGGGGAATTCTCATGAAGTGCAAGAGGTATGGCTTCAGCGTCAACGATATCAACACCTGTGGGCTTGATAACTTTGACACGTCGAAGATTCTGGATTGTAATGAATTTGTTTATAGTGATGAGGATTCTGCTGTTAAAGATGTTAGTATATTACTTTTATGTTGTTCTCTGCAACATTTTTTGGTTTATTACTCGCGGGCTCCATTACTAAAATCAAAATTGATTATATGTTTTCGAAAGCCAATTTCAAGCAAGACCTTATATAGTATCGACACTAATAAGGGCGTAACTTATTTATTAAATGTATGGTTCGAAAACATACACTCTAATAATGTTATAAAAATCATTTGTTCTACGTTTTCTAAAATGCTATTGAATAAAACTGGTCCGTTTTTGTTATAGTTTAATCTCGGATGTCAGGACTGGAAAAGAACTTTAATCGGTACCATACATAACTGTGGCATCATACTGTCATTCCCTCTCACCGGCATGCTCTCAGACAAATTTGGGAGGAAGTTAGTTTTATCGGTATCATCGTTCATGAAGGGCTTGTGTGGCTTGCTGAGGTCTTTTTCCCATAGTTATCCTATGATGATTGCGTTGGAATTCTTAGAAGGAGCTACGGGTGTGGGCATGTATAACACTGCATTTGTTCTTGGTAAGTTATCGAAAGGAAGACTTGGTTCATGGTCCGCAGTAAAAACCTGATGATGATGTTCATCATAATTATTATCATTGCACCCATAACTGACCATATTTGGCAATGGCCCACCGCTAGCAATGTTACATCAATATCAACTCATTATGGATTATTAAGCTTCATACATCTTTAAGAACGCTTGAGGATCTTCATGTACAGATTTTTTCATTATGGATTATTGTACTGAAGCAAGTAACAACGTTATAATAGATTGACCATATTATATTTTAATTCATTCAAAATATCAATTTATCCTTTTCACTTTCTTTCAGCTATAGAGCTAGTTCGACCAAAAGGAAGAGTATTCGGTAATACCCTAATGAATACATTATATGTCTTTGGATCCATGGCATTTTCAGGGTTAGCTTGGTGGCTTCAAAGCTGGAGACTTCTTTTAAGAGTAATCTATACGCCAGCGTTGCTCGTGATATCATACAATTGGATACTAGATGAAAGTATCCGGTGGCTGATGAATAAAGGACGACACAAAGAAGCCACATTGATATTGAAGAAGGCTGCTAACATGAACAAAGTACAGCTATCAGATGAGGTGATCACCCCGTTGTATAAGCTAGAAAAGCTACCTGTAGTAAACAGTAACAAAAACGATATAACCGTCCCTAAAGATTTGAAACAAGAGAAAGAGCCATCGAATTTCATAAGAGTGTTCAAATCTAGTATCATAAGAAAAAGAGTCCTTGTGTGTTCATTTCTGTGGATAACATGTTCATTTGTGTATTACGGATTATCGATAAACTCGGTCTCTTTGGCAGGGAATATGTACTTAAACTTTATGTTAGTGAGTTTTGTGGAAATCCCAGCAAATTTTCTTTGTGTGCTTCTATTGGACAAATTTGGTAGAAAGAAGGTTCTCGTCACGACCTACATATTAAATGCCTGCCTGTGTATTAGTCTATCGTTTATACCAAAAAGTAAGTATTTTTTTAATCAACCGGCAAGTTAGACACGTGATAAGTGGTTACTTCTACTATGACTGGATAGGAATAGGAAAGATATGTTTATTACGGTGAATTTTAGAAGGTCGTAAAAGAACCGTATAGATCTTACATAGTGATTTGAAATGAACATCAGTATGTGATACAATACAGATTCTTTTATCACATCATATTTCCCAGTTACTGAATTTATTGAAAATCTATTCAATTGATCTTAACTAGCGGTTACTTGAACTGAATTAATTCTTGATATTTACACTAGATGAAATAACATTTTATCAAGAATATACTAGACGTCCGCCTTCCATAGAAATAAAACACAAAGTAGGTACTGTCCGCATTAATGTACATATTATTTTTAAACGAATTCACATGGCAAATATTAAAATAATAGCGAGAGAATGAGATAGATCTTCACTGGTTTGGTATCACATGTTTATAAGCTTCATCTTAGCTGATTTTATATATACTTGGTCTTCGTGTTGATCTTGACGGGACTGCAATTTATGCAACTGGGGCAACATTTCAATAATACAATAAATAAACCCTGAATTTCGAATATCGAAGCAAGTCGTGTCTCCCAATTCAAATTATTTGCTACAATAAGTGGGTCTGAACGATGTGTATCAAAGAAATCTTTCTACTTTCATAGGTCAAGAATGGTTGGCGCTCTTCTTGTTCTTATCAGGCAAGTTCTCCATAACAGTGGCCTACAGCACGGTCTATGTCTACGTTTCGGAGGTAATTCCTACCTGCGTTCGTCAGTTTTTGCTGTCTGTGTGTGCCTCATTGGGACGTTTGGGATCAGCAATGGCCCCCTTGACTCCGCTACTTGTAAGTGATTACAGAGTTTTAAATCAAATTTCCAATGTTTAAATTTACCGCTGCTTCTTCAGAAGTTATGCATTTCCAATGTATTCTGTGAATTAAATAATGTTTATAGCTGCATTGTAACGTAGAATTTATGTCACCGTTTCTTCTTTTCTTTGTAACATCTTTGAGAAATTGCGGCAGAATATTAAAAATACATGTGGACTAACATTGATATCTCGATGATATACTGATCTGATGGGCTTAATTTTTTATTTGATATTGAATATACATAGACTCAAATAAGGCCTTTGTCACAACCGTTCAGTAAATACACAAACTTCTACAAACTTATACCCCTACTAGCATATTCTTGGGAAGTACATAAATGGCTGTCCAGCCCGAGATCGCTTGTTTTTCAAGGTCACTCTCACCGCTACGCCTAGTAATCGTTACAGAACCATCAATAAAAACTATGCTGTCCTGCGTAATTGCATTTATAATTTTACAGGCGCTGTACTACGACAACCTGCCAGCCATATTCTTCGGAGGCATGGCGTTAGTGACCAGCACACTAGTGCTTACTCTACCAGAAACAATCAATATGGTGTTGCCTGATACTATCGAAGATGCAGAGGCTCTTTCAAAAAAATCTATTCGTGTTTAATTAGTCCTAAGACATAGAGAAAAGTTTTTGGTAGCAAATACGTTTTTTTAATAAACATTAATAAGTCGTTAAAAGTATTGAAGATGGGAAAAAAATGTAGATACATGGAATTTTTAAGGAAGAGAATAATTTAAGAAACCTACAGCAGTTCTTATATATGAATGTTTTAAGATTAAGTATTTATGAGATTTTTAAGATTTTTATAGGAGTTATTGATAGCCAATAGATATTTTACATTAAACATTGGAACAGTATATTATTATGCCGTTATTAAGTTTCAAGTAACTGGGTTGAAATATGTTAATATAGAATAGTCAGTAAAATTTGTATATTCTGAACTCGCAATTTTATTTATTAAATTCTTGCCCTCCGTTCACTTCAGTATAGTAGAGTAGCTTACTAGCAGTTTTACTACTTTACTATTCTTTAAATTTCCATATATTTTTTTGAAAATATCTTTTATCACCAGTAAACAAATTTTTGTATGTTACTAGCAGACAAACGAGCAGACCTGTCACCTGGTAAGTGAACACTGTCCATGGACATTACACCAGGCTGGGTTCCAGTTAACTCATGCAAGACACGCAACAAACATTCCTGCTCATCATTCAAATGGAACTTTATGAAAAATCAATGGTATTTTGGCCTTATAGCTTATGTTTCCGAAACGCATAGTTGTATGATAGGTTTTGCCTGTCAAAATTATTAATTATTATTGGTTACTGAACTCGATTATTTTTTTCTAACTTATTTTTTTTTTTGTTTCTACTAATCCTTGATAATGATATTATAATGAAAATATTGCGTTAACCAATTTCAGAAAAGGAGGAGGTTAATTTACTTAATTCGTGTGATTTTTTGGTTTTTCTTCTGACCTGTCTTTTTTTAGTTATCTTTAATATTAACTTTTTAATTGGATACGACTATTTTGATAATAATATTTTCGACAGGCCACTTGGTCTAGTGGTTAGTGAACCTGACTACTACACCGGAGGTCATGGGTTCGTTTTCCACCCAGATCAAACTTTTTTGTGATGAGCAGGAATGTTTGTTTTGTGTGTCTGGGTGTGTAATAGAAATATCTATTTAAGTATGTATTTAAAAATATATTTGTATGTTTATCAGTTACCTGATTCTTGCTTAGTTTGGGGTCAAATGGCCGTGTGTGAGTTGTCCAAATATATATATATTTATTTAATAACACAGACTGCTTTTTATCAACATACCACGCGGTCGAAACCGAACGAAGTCTTAAGTAGAAAACAATTTTTGTAAATTTTTTTCACATTCTTTAGATAGAGGAAGCTCGGTCCTTCATGCGACGAAGTATTGACGTGACTCATGAAATGGCTTTGGCTCTTATAAAGGAATGCAGGGCACGTAATGTCGATTGTATAGTTGCTCCATACGAGGCCGATGCACAACTAGCGTTTCTCAACACGAGGAATATTGCTCAACTGGTGATCACTGAAGATTCTGATTTGATCCTGTTCGGATGTACTAAGGTAAGTGGGAAATGAAAAAAAGTGTGTATACTTATGTACGCACGTAAGAAGTTATAATTCTTTGACGTAACAAGATAAAAAATCTTTCCATTTATCTTTCGCGTTATCTTACGTTTGTTGAATAAACGACATTAATAATAGAAAAAAACTAAAATGTTGAATAGCTAATTTCAGGGTGTCGGTTTTTTGTGGCGGTGTGCGCGCATCGTAAAAGTTTATTCACATAATCTTTCCGTAACGTAACGTAAAAAGATGTATAGTTCAGTTTAGTTTACAAATATCATATTACTCATTAAAAATGTATATAGGCCATATCGGAGGCCTGTGGGCGGTATAAAATCTGCAAACACTAACCATTCCACCAATCCGCAGCATCCTGTAGCCCAAGGCTGCTTAACTCCAGGCCCGCGGGCCATAATGTTGCACGCGAACGGATTTTAAATGGCATGCGCAAGTATATATTTAGAACTTCTTAATTACACAAGTCCTGAAAGTAATTTAGTAATACTAGTGGCCCGCAGTAAATTTATCATCCCTCAGTTTGGCCTGACCGTGACTGTCAAAAAGGCGATGCATCCTTGTTCTAGGTCTCCTCAGCATGATGAGAGACCCGTGCTGGGCTAGTAGGTTATGAATGGATTGAGGCCAAGATGAAAACCGCTATTACTGGGTGCCTCGCTCATCCCAGTAATAAAGTAAATCAAAGTATTGTTTTGAAAAATTCAAAACAATTGCGTTTAGGTACTTTAGTCATTGGACTTATTTACGACTCTCAAATCTGTTAGCATTATAAGTCATACTAAATACAAGTTATACAAGTGCGAACGTTTGTGAGGACGGATGTTTGTTACTCCTTCACGCAAAAACTACTGAATTGACCTGGATGAAATTTAGCACAGTGATAGATTATAGTCTGGAACATAGGCGAGTTTTTATCAACCACGCGGCCGAAGTCGCGGGCAGACACTAGTCATAAAAATCATTTTGTTTTCATATTTTATTTTTATTTTGTAGCAATAAATTACGTTAATAATTTAATGAAAGTTCCATTCAATGTATGTTTTTTTTAGGTCCTGTTCAAAATGGATCTAGAAGGCCAAGGTACCCTGGTAGAGACAGCCAAGTTGCCATTGGTGATGCGGTGCCCTATAGAGCACTATTCATTTGACAAGTTTCGACAGATGTGCATAATGTCAGGTTGTGATTACTTGGCATCATTACCAGGTATCGGATTGGCTAAGGCAAGGCAATTTGTTACTGCTACACAGGATTCTAATTTTGCTAATGTAAGTATTTTTCTATACTAATGTAACAAAGATGAAAGATATGTTTGTTTGTTTGAGGCGAATAGGCTCCGGATCTTCATGGCCGATTTGAAATC
>DWJZ01003258.1:0-17442 GCA_018249125.1 Asbolis capucinus
TACTTTTTATTGTAACGCAATGTATCGCAAACTTCCATTATTGAAATATTCTACGCATATATCATATTTTTTTATTTATTTATTTTTCAACATAGTTTCATTCGTGTGCGTTTTATAGCCAATAATGGGCATGCTCCTTTAGGCAGCACCTTTTAACTACAAACCTTTTTACTGTGTACTTGTTTTATTATTTTGGGACGCAAGATTCCCTAGATAAATCACAACTGATACCAATCACCACGTAGCGTCACCACAGCATATATAATTTATTTAATGTCACTGGATATGAGCTACTCCATCTTTAATCTAGGGCATATCGCCTGCTCGTGAAACACCTTGCTGAACAGAATAGGTTATGGCACCAAGTCACTCTGATCTCGCGTGTGGAAGAAATTTGTGCTGTGAAATATTTCATCATCATTTTCAACATAACTGTCCCACTATTGGGCTTGGGCTTGTACCCAATGTGAAGGGTATAGGCTATAGTCCATTACGGTGGTCATGTACAGATAGATGGACTTCAAACACCTTAAGAACTTTATGAAGAAGTCTTAGGACTTAGGTTTCCTCAAAATTCCTTCACCATACCAAGCGATAATCAACTTCTGAAACATTTAGCTTTGCTAAAATAACAAAGGTCTGGTATTCATGGGCTCTTAGTCTAGAATAATAATTCCTAAACTGGACCAGGTTCCTAATCATCATATTTTTATCTCAATGTTCTTCTTCTGCTATATAAATGCTAGCAGCTTCTGTTTTAAATATTACAGCAAGTGCCCAAAGCAGAAAAAAATTGAAAGGTTCTATTAAAACAACCCAATACAACGTTTTTTCTTTGCCATATTTCAATAACCGCATATTTTGAGGCCAAACGAAAATCACACAACATAAGCCGTATCCTTTGTGTTTCGTATTGCAAAGCCTCGACAGCTTAAGCCTTGCTTTGTATCGTTCGTAAGAGATTTGAAACTAGTACGAACAAACTGAAAGCCGGAGTCAACACATAGGAATTTTAGGTACTACGTACAAATAGTGGAAACCTTACAGTTTGAACTTTGGGTGAACGGAAGATCCTGGGTCATGCGCGTCTTCATTGTATGGCGACATCGCACAACACGTCACGCGATGACGTCACGGCAAAACCTTAATCACGCTATCGGAGTTTTCTGTACAGCGATACAGAAAACTCCGCTAAGCGTAACATCGACTAACAACTTCGGAGCTCGGCCGCTCCCCAGGTATTACACCTCGCCTAGCTGCAGATCTCCCCTTTGCTAAAATTGCAACCCATAATTTCCCCGCTATTGGGCTTGGGTGTCCACTCACAAACATGAGGGATACCTAGCGTACTGCTAATTTATTAAACCCAAAGCTAAGTACGTATTACATGAAAACATCCTTTGCTTCAGTTCTTTATCTACTTCTACCAAAACCACTCATTTTAAGGATTTGTTGAAGCGATAGCGTAGTTAGACTTTCCAAAAGCGTTCACAAACTTGGAATAAATACATTTTGATGTTTATATCAAATTTATGTTTAGTCAAACGGCTGATATTATGTTTTAAACTGAAAGATGTAGTTTAATTTTATTTTATCGGCGTGCTTTTGCCGTCTCGATTACCATCTTATTGGATGCGTCTCGCTCGGCTGTTCACAGAAAAATGTTAGGAATTTATTCGCATAAATTGGACCCTGCTTTGTATAAGAAATGTATTTTATAATTTTGACAAGATAAAGAGAAGTTGCCTTAGTTCTCAATGATATTTATTTATTCATATGTATGTCACCTTTTATAAGAAGTTACAAAGGGCAAGACTTAATGCCTAATGGCATTGTCCACCAGTCAACCCTGGATGGATGTGGAGAATGCTGATATGCTTATTGGTAATGCTTCATTAGCAGCACCATACTCCGTAACGCTGCACTAATACAGATTAAAAATAAAATAGATTAAAAATAATAACAGTAACTTCAACTCCAACGTTAAGTTAGCAAATTTTAACTGTCATTTCAAACTGTAACGAATTTGTTTTTTTATAAGTAAGCAAACGAAGGTCACTTAACGATAAGTGATCACCGACGCCCAGGACATTAATAACATGAGACTGGGGTGTTACTAACGCGTCGCCTTCCGGGAAGGAAGTAGTAGAAGAAGAAGAAGGGAAGGAAGTAGTAGACCCGCATATTCATCAGCCATGTGTACGATCGATATAATTTTGGTACTAAAACCTTTTACCGATTCTAAACAAAGTTGCTAAAGGCATCAATGCTCTATCTTGTACCATTTCAAAGTCTATGAAGGACAAACAAACAAACGCACAAACAAACATTGGTTTATTTATATAGATCACCTGACACTACGTTCAGGATTTGCTCAAGAGAACTCCTCAACGGTTAACAATACCTTTATAATTAAAATAAGCCTTTTTAAAAAAATAAGCCTTTATGATTAAAATTGAAGGATGGGTTTTTTAATATTTTAATACACCTTGTTTTCCATATACATTCAGTGATTATGTACGGTGTTTTCTCAACTTTTTACGGCACCCTATATTATAGAACAGACGCTTACAACATTAGCGGCTTGATTGATTCAACATAATTTTGTTGACACGTTTATTTACATAATAAATCGTTTTGGGTCCCCGGCCTCAACAAACACTTGACTCTCCAATCAGGATGAGTCAATATTTGTGGATTACAATCCTGTTTGAGACCTCCGACAGATTGCTACTTTTGAGGCTTGGATAAAAGAGTTATTTGTTGATGTAGTAATAAGCTAGTGGTGTGTAAAGTTAACTGAAACAAATGTAGGCTTTACGTAGAAAAATATGAGAATGTTATCGGTGTATGTAAAATTGTAATTGTATCGTAGGTTAATCTGTGGCAGGAACCAAAATGGCGCTTTCATTAGATTAAGATAATTGTCATTAGCTATGGTACTTGCATTTTGCAATTAAAACAATCGTAGATGCAAAAATAACATGTATTGTTACTCCATTAGTACCATAGTTAATGAAAACTATCTTAATCTAATGAAGGCGCCATATTGGTTCCTGCCACAGATTAACCTACGCTACAGTAATGATATATGAAAATATTCGATTTTAAACTCGAATCCTCGTTGAATACGTACATTGTATTACAGGTACTTGCGATATATGTTTTTTGCGGCGATATTTCGACCCAGTTGCATGAATCATGGTACATATATCGTGAATACCCGTAACACAGTATAATATGAAAATATTGTTATTTTCATATATTATTTACACTGGTATATGAAATAGCAATGTAAGCCTGTGTTTTCATTTGTTCTGAATAAATGTCATGTTCGTTGCTTTTTAAGACACAGAAGACGAAATGTCCCAATTAGGGCAATTGTGAACTCGAAGCACGCTCTAATCATGTTTGCTGATTTCTTGTATAAAAATTTATACAAACGTTCGTTCGTTTTTTGAACGTTTTCTCTACAGAAATTTACCAATTTCCTTATATTTCAATACATTTAAATCAAAAATTTTAATAGTTGAAAATAATCAAATATTTGTACAAAATTAATAAAGCTGTTCTGAATTTATCGTGTAATTAAAAATTAAAGATAAAGGATACATTGTATTATTTGTGTAAATAATAATATGTCTTTTTATTTTATAATAAACTTTTTATTATAATTCACAAGTCCTTACTAAATTTTATAATCCTAGCAAAACCCGTTGTGTACAGTCGAGGCGAATAAATGTTTGCCGGGCATGTTATCTGACGTAAATTATACCCGGACCGGTTGATACTAACAAATATCACGCCAGGATATTGGAAGCCAGGGAACCTTCAAGATAGGATCGATTACACGCACAGATGTGTACGTACGTTCGTGTTATTTGTTGGGTTTGTGTGTGTAGCTAGGTTTGAAGTTGGGTAATTGAAACATTTTGTGGGGAATTTAGTGCAACTCACATATAAATAAAAGTAATGTTGTTTTAAGGGAAATAGGCTGGCAAACGTATATAGGACTCATAGCCCTGTGGCTTGTTTCGATTGTGACCGATCGAAAAAGTTAAGCAACAGCAGGCGCGGTCGGTAGGAGGACCGTTAATGGCAAAAATTTCTTGAACGCTTCCGTATTTCGAATAAATAAGTATAAGTATGTCCAGACTACTCACACACGCCCATCTGATCCCAAACTAAGCATTATAGCTTGTACTACGGTGATCGTACAACTGATAAACATATATATATATATTAATACATACTTATATACATATTTTTTACACCCAGACACACAGAACAAACATTCCTGCTCATCACAGAAAAGTTTGACTTGGGTGGGAATCGAACCCACGGCCTTCAGCAGCAGTCAGGTTCATTAACCAATAGACCAACCGGCCTCTCAATGGCACGTAACGTCATCGGTTCGGGTTGTTGTCATTAAATATTCGTTAAGCCATGTCGGAAACTGTCGGGGGTCAAAACTACCTTTGGGTTTGCTAACTACTCCACCAATCTGTGTTGGAGTAGTGTGATGGAATATGCCCTAGGCCTCAGTATGAGGAGACACCCGTGCTCTGTAGTGGGCATTCGATGGGTTGAAGCCATAGGCTAGCAAAGTTTTTCTGTACAATTACAGTTTATTTTTTTCATGGTGAAATAAAATATTTCAACAGTACTCTCGTTATAGTGACATAGAAGACTCTTTGGTGTAACTCATAGGAGTTACGCCCTTATTGTTTACCGTATAACTGAACTTCTGTATAACACTTAAGAGTTGTAACGTAAATAACTCTTTAGAGTAAGTTGTGAGAGATACGCCCTTTTTTCCATCGTCGATATACTATTTGACTCCTACCATTTCTGTTAGCGGCTTCCTCATATAGGTTGCGAGATACGAAATTAGAAAGGTGTTCCCGCAACCACACATCACACCACACAATCAGGTTCCACCAAAAAACTATTGTAAGTACGATTTTAAATGAGTTTCAATCATACATCCACACATCCACGATACCCGGTTATCCGGGCAACTAACACAGGTCCGGGTATGTTTTATCAGCGCGGCGGATATTAACGGTCGAGCCCCGCAGACGAGTTAGTGGCATCAACTAGTACCAACAGAAACCTCTGATATTGACGTCAGAACATTATACAGCCCGTTACGATTTATTATTTTAAACTGTGATCTGTGCGCTGGTATCTCGAACGTGAGGACCTGGTTTTGAGTGAGGACGTGGAAGATTTCTTTATCTCATCAGAAGTGAAACGAGCAGACGCTGGCGGTGACCACTTACCATCACATCACCCATCTGTAACATCGTCTAGTTTGTATGGGGAAACTTTCCGATCGAATTTGTACCGAGTGTGGGTGGTTAGTGTTCTAACATTTGTACCGAAACATGAAGGGGGAGGGGGGGAGGTTGGGCAGTTTTGATTTTTTTTTATGTCGTAGACCATATTTTAAAAGTTGGACTTGTGAAACCATATCTTGTTTGTACCTACATGTTTAGAGAGCAAAATTTTTGCAGTATCAATATGCATAAAATACATTTGGAATCCCTCGATTTGTATCAGAATAAGAAATGTTCAAAGCTGCCCTAAGAACGGGGTAGTTTTAATCGTGCCCCCACTTTTGAATTATCAATTTTACGGAGCAATAAAACAAGAATTAACTTATCTTTTAACCAATACACCTACAATAAATGTAAATTTAATAATAACTACTTTCAACATTCTCATAATATATATTTATATTAATAACTGTACGTTTATTGCACTGTTACTGTAAGTTACAAGCACATGTTCTGAAACTGTACAATGTTATTAAAATAAAATAAAAATAAATTTGCCGAAGAAATATCTTTTTTCTTTAGCGAATAAAGACATATCTGAATTCGTGCAAACGGACCTAGAAATAATACTGATCACAAAGTTTCTGCTCGCGTCTTGTTTGTTCAAGTGAAGGTTGGATCGCCACTACGTGAGCGGAATCCTGTTGAACGGATATATCATGTTCTTCCGACACTTGTTACCATTGATTCGTACGTTTTTAGCAGATGAAAGGGCTAGATCATACACACTCATACACCAGATCTCTAATTCCGTTTTGTGAAGTGTTAAAATTACGTCACAAAAAATATCGACCACGTAAAAGTGTGTATATTGAACCTAGGAACTCCGAGCAGTTTTTTTTATTTATAACTTGGTGCTTGACTACCACCTGATGGTAAGTGGCGACGTACTTTGATAGTAAAGCGCACTAACATAATTAAACCCTATTCACTCTTGACTTGAAGACATTTACGTTATTATCGAACGGGAATACCGACGCAGGCATCTTATTCTACTCAATACGAACGATAAAGAACGAGATAAAGCGCGTCGGTCGTACAGGCTGTGTGTTATACGAAGGGATGGGTAGTCTTTGATAGTAAAGCCGGCAACGCGTTAGTAACACCCCAGTCCGGGGTCGTTAATGTCCATGGGCGGCGGTGAACTCGTCTGCTCATTTGAATTGTTATCTCATAAAGAAATCTCCCACGTACAATCGTTCACAGCCAGGTCCGCAGGTCCGTGAACAACATTCCCACCGTTCTGCTATCACTGCTAATAGTCTAATAGTTAATTATTTATCTAATAGTTTAGTCTATAGTCTACTCTATCTAATAGTGAAATATTTACTAACTTTTATCAACAATGTGTACTAACCCACAATGTACGCCGTACGTGACGGATCTCCCGGCACGGGGATAGAGCAGTGTATCCCGGGATTAGATCAATGTATCCCGGGCAACACAAGATATATTTAACTAATATTTTTCCATCTAGCAGGAGTTCTATCGGTTTTATTGTATTAATCGTGTTTTTATCTGACCGAGGCATTTTATTGACGCGTAATATCATTTATATACGGAATAGTGTATAAGAGGTGTGTATCTGACTAATATAAATACATACGTACCACAAACAACAGCCAGGACCCGAGAATAAACATTCATCTATCACTTCAATGCCTATCCCAGAAAAGAATTGAACCCTAGACCCTACATGTCGTAGCAAACTAGGACAAGTTTATTTGATGATTTCCGCCCGTGGCATCATCAGTGACAACAGTAGGTTCGTTCATAAAAAATAGCCTATGTGTTATTCCAGACTATAATCTATCTCAGTGCCATATTTCATGTAGATCGGCTTAGTCCTTTTTACGTGAAAGAGCAACAAACATCCATGCATCCATACATTCGCATTTATAATATTAGTAGGACCTAATAAGTCGCAGTGATATTATTAAAACATAAATAAAAAACTTCTTGATTACATAAAACCCCAAATATCTTCTAAATTTATCCGTGATGGCGGGCTCAGACAACAGAGGCCTGTTTGAGTTTTTCATTTATTTTCACAAAATAAATCCATTAAGACGGAGCTTAAAAAGTAATAAAGGGAAGACCATCTTTCTCAAAGGTTCCGAAGTACTTAATACTTTGGAAGTTGCTACCAAGTAGCCAAGATGTTATTCTTGTTGCGGCCCTTTACTTAGTATAGTTCTTTCAATAAAACCGTACTGTAATACTCCCACGTGCGGGTTTCTTCGCGATGTTTCCTTCTCTGAAACACGTGAGAATTAACTTCTAGCACATAACTTTATTAGAGCTGCACGAGGATTCGAAGTCAGGTCACTTTGGACTATCTCGGCATCAACAAGGCGTCACTGAGCTATCACTGCTTTATAGGTATTAGAGCTCGTTCCCACTACACCGGACCGCCGGATATGCCGGAGACCGGCATCCGGATAGTGTTTACATTACACCAGACTCTGAGTTTTTGCCGGATTCAACATAATGTGAACAGCTTCATAGAAATTCTTTAGCCACTAACTATTTATATGGTTTTAAACTCGATTCATCGCGGACTATGTACATTATGCTGCGTTACGGCCGTTACGGGTACTCACGATATATTTTTTTTGGGCTGATATTTCGACCCAGTTTCATTGATCATGGTCCCGGCTGAACTGTTCATATCATATAATGTATTTATATGGTATTTATATTTATGAACCTATGTGTTTAAAGATTTTTTTGAGGTAATTTGTAAGGTAGTTTTTCTTCTTTTTTTTTGTATTCATCTGTATAACACTGGGTTAGCTGCTAGAGAATGACATTAGGGAATAATTCTAATGAAGCCTCGTCCTCTGTGTAACTTAGGTTAAGAGATAAAAACAATAAAATTTAATAAAATAAAATCCTACTAATATTACGCAAAAACTGCTAAGCGGATCTGGATGAAATTTAGCACAGGGATAGATTATAATGTAAAATAACTAATAGGTCATTTTTAACCAGCGTATCTAGTTTCCGGCCGAAGCTCCGGGCGGAATCTAGTAAACAATATTCCGGCAGTTGTTCCGGCCCGGCATGACGGATGAAGTGGGAACCGTCTGTTACGGTCCTATCAGCATATTAATTACACGGTGTTTATTAGTATTAACACAGAACATGCGTCGTGTGAGTGACAGCCTCGGTCTATTGTGCGTGGTTCAATGGAAGCATGAATCCTATTGTCAACGGCGCTATGGGGATTTTGAATACCATGTTAATAGGCTATGTTGTGGCCTATTGTGGAATAATATTGGTAATGTAATTCGTTGTTTATTAAATGTTTATTACATATAAATTTACATAAACAAGGTTTATTAAAAATATTTAAAAACACAAGGTTTAATTTTAGATTAATAATACAAAGAAACACACAAAATTTCATAACTGTATTGTTAACTGTTGAGGAGTTCCCTCGGAGTTAATCCTGAACGTAGTATAAGGTCATGCTTGTTATAAAAATGCATTGTCATCAGGATGAAGACTTTAGCAAAATTTCCGCTACGTAGTATAATAGGAAGTGAGTCTAATTTAACTGACAAGATTTGACCCGTAACAAACTAATATACAAATATACTAACATACAGACATACAAACATACACTGCAAGTTAAATAAAAGCTTGTATTAATAAAAATTGCCTCCGTTGAGACTTTGCCGGCGTAGTGTATTGATAAAAAAAAAAACTATAAATCAGTAAAAATTCGAATATATTAGGTATAAGACAAACTCACGTGAGTTCACTCACGAAGTTAGCTATGGAGTGAGAGAGAGACGAGGCGTATAGGGGGAGGTAGTAAGGGGGCTACTACGTAGTCACGGATCAAGCCAGTACTTAATTTATAACGAGATCGGTAAGTACGTGTCTAACTTGATCTTTGCAATTGGCGCATGAGGCTGGAGCGTAGGCGCTATGCCAACAACCGATCGGTACTGTCTCACATAAACTTTATTTGGAACAGTTGGGACATACTGGGAACGGAGATCAGGTTATGTGGTCGGTATAAGTCTTCTTATGTCATAGTATACATATATAGTGTCATAATATACGCTTGTAATACTTACATACAGATATATCCTGTATAATAATGAAGCTATATTAATTAGAAACCAATACAATTTTCGGCATCCATTTATTCATTCACAAACATCATTCGAAAGTCATAATATCAGCTTCAACAAATCCCTATGATATCGGTGAGTGGCCTTGGTAAAAGAAGCGGCAAGAAACTCCTAAGGAGTCTTTTCCCAACTGACTATGAAGTCTGGTATTCCAATGAATTCTGGACAAAATTTTAAATGATATCAGGGCTCTATTTGCTACCATTTTAGAGTCAATAACGGATAAACAAACAAACTCTTGTGAGTTTGTTTGTTTGTTTGTTTGTTTGTTTGTACAAACATTGATTTATATATATAAAGATATTACGTTCATAGCTCAACTCGTCGATACCAAATGATTATATGGAGTAAAAAATTGTGGTCGCGGTCGTAAAGACGGTGGAGGAACGTTAACAGCGGACATTTCTTGAACATTTAAAGCCGTCAGCGCCGGGCCATACAGCCTACCTACAAAATACCGTCATATATTTGACTCCATTACAGTTTTAATCTCGAAATAGATTTAATCTAAACCTCATTTTCGTGGTCACTTTTAACAAAAACCCTTTGAAATTGTATGTAATAAATTCCAATATAAATTTTCCCGTCACAGAAAGGAACGAAAGCTGAATTTGAATTGAATTTTTAAGAGGGTACCGTCAATGGTGTCCGATAGAGAAGCCAGCGGACTGAGCTAATATTCAGATTCAATACAAAGTGGGCGTAAACGTCGGGGACATTCATAGTGGTTTCTAACAGTCCCAGCAGTGGGACAGTGTGTCCCAGGAGTGGGCTCGTGTCTCCTCTTGTTCAGGCTATAATGCTGGCCAAATAGAAATTAGCAGACTTCACATATCTTTGAAAAAAATTTTCGTGTGTTCAGATTTCCTCATGATGCTTTCTTACACTGAAATAAATTAATAATTGGAAATAAAGAAAGAAGAAATGCATTTTTTTATTTTTGAATAATTTCTTATGTGCACATCACTAAAACAAGAACTGGTATCAAACTTTTGATGGCCTACTAATGAGCCCAGATTGACTCATGACTGAGGAGGCTTAGAATAAACCAGGCTGCTCCAATGTGGATTAATGGAGACGTAAGTGGCCTATTCAAGTTTGGAAGATTTTATGATACCCGAAAGTCTCAGACATGGCTTAAAAATTACTATCTAACGATAACAATCGGAACGGATGGCTTAACGTGCCCTCTGAAGCACGGAAGCCCTCATAAATTTATTGCCACTAGTCACACACAAATATCAAAACTCCATTCCTCTTATTAATCTCTTCTCTCTTTTGTTAAAGACTACAGTATTATTCGACAATTCTACTTCTAAGTCTTTCTACTACCAATATAATAATTTTCATATTTTCTAAGAGTCGACAAAATGTTATTTTCATATTGAAATAACTTATAAAAGTCTAATTTAAGATTTCCCTCGAGCTATGAAGTCTGCGGTCCATTATATGTTAAATCTGGGTTAGTTTTACATACAAACTGTTCATATAAAATATATTATGACTGCCGTTAATATAAAACAGAAGTACCTACTATTTTAGAACGGTTTCAGATTTTATATTATTAACGGTTTTCATCGATGTTTGTATTTTGACTGGTTTTGGGGTACTAACACTGTTCTAATATATTTTTAAGTGATAAGCAGGCAAACAAGCAGACGGGTCATCTGATGGTAAGTGATCACCGCGGCCCATGGACATTAATAACGGTCAGGAAGGAAGTATTAGACCTGCATACACATGGAAGTAAAAGAACCAAGATAAGCGGCAGATTGCCACAGCAACTGGGATCAATAAAGACAACAACTGATCCCACCACCAACAACATACCACTTTCGGATGGGTGATAGAAGAAGAGTTGGGAGTAGGATGGATGAAGAACGGGAAGAGAAGAGAACTGGCTCTCAACCGCCTATTTAATAAGTTAAAACAGTTATAAATAGATATATAGCCTAGTGGTTTGAACATTGGACTCTCGAACGGTACTAGGTTCAACTTCAAACCCTGGCGCACCTATAATTTTCAAAAGTTATGTCCGTATCAGAAAGCTGCTACCGTAAAGAGAAACAGAGTTCTGCACTCCTGAGATTTCCCCATAAAGTTGTCGAAGGTGTGTGAAGTCTACTAATCGGCACGTGGCCAGCGTGGTAGGCCATGGCTTATATGTATCTCACATTGTGAGATAAGACTGAAGCCCAGCAGTGGAATGCTTATAAGTTTCAATGATGATCACATTTGGGCAAAATTCTACACAAGTAAAGATTACGATGAACGAGCAATAAGAAAAACTTGCAAAGAGACCAAGTGTCTTTGATATCTTATCTCTTTCTCTCCCTCTTTCCCTCTCTCTCTCTTTCCCTCTCTCTCTCTTTCCCTCTCTCTCTCTTTCCCTCTCTCTCTCTTTCTCTCTCTCTCTCTCTCTCTCTTTCTTTCTCTCTTTCTCTCTAGCAACAATAACATTAACTTATGTTATCGTTGTCTTCATGGTACTTTTTCGTTCTTCTGTAGTCTTATACATAGCTAGTTTTTACCCGCGTCGAAAATCGCGTGGTACAACCCACTCTGCTCCCCCCCCGATTTATCCCCTTTTTACCATCCCCTCCCCTTTCCCCTCCCTTCTATTCATCTTTCATCAGTCTTATTCATCAGTCTTACTCCACAATGCATGAATACAAAGTATTGTTTTTATCTTTGATATTGAATCCCCTATCAATTCTTTTTAAGCCAGTTACAGGAAAAAATAGCTTAAGTTTTTGCTTAAGTTCTATTCTTCCTCTGTACCAAGTTTCATCAAAATCGGTTCAGTAGTTTAGGCGTGAAAAGTTAACATACAGACTGAGTTATTTTCGCATTTATAATATTAGTAAGGATTCTATCTTACAGACGTACAACTCATGAAATGTGACTCGGTTACGTTTCTAACTGAAGACCTTCGTGAATATAAAAAGGTTGTTGATCATTCTTTGAAGGATTCCTTCATTGTTTCTACTGCAATGACATGAAATGGTTATTGATTTCTAGTACCGTTGTATGTTCTTATTTTAGCAGTATGTTCCAATATAGAAAAATAAAAGTGAACGAGCGGGAGTTAGGGTAACCATTTATACTTAATAGAATTGAAGGATATATTTACGGACTTTTGTTTAGTCCCGGTGTCAGTCTGAAAGCATATCTTGCAATTGTATATGTTTACTAGCTTCCGCCCGCAAATTCGTCAGCGTGGAATAGTTTGGGGTAACGCTAACTTTAACCCGTGATCTCAATTATATAGACTGCCCGCCCGATTTGTACATTGTGCGTGCAGTACTCGGACATTATTTTACTGTGATGTTACTAATATTTTAAAACTGCGATATCTACTAAGATATTCATTTAAATCGAATGATATGAAGGGCAATTTTGTTTCAAATTAAATCATTGTGATGAATAACGTACCTATTTAATTGGATAAGGATTAATATCATATTTATGAAACACCTTCGTAAATAATGCATTATTTTAGACCAAATTTGTTTAGCATAAGCAAGGTTATAGTGAGCTAACCTCAAAAGAGAAGAAGTTTACCTTCCTAATGTTTTAAATGCGGAAGTAAGGATTGTAAGGATAGATGAAGTGTTACTCCTTCTCGCAAAAACTACAGAAACGATGTGAATGAAATTTAGGATAGAGATAGATTATAGTCTGGAATAACGAATACCACGCAAGCGACGTGGGCTACGGGCGAACTAGTCAATCATAATTATCCACCTCACTGACATGTCTCAGTAAATCTCACAGCGTGGTCACCGCGTACAATCCGATGCCTGTTGCGCGAATCTGAAATGATTGTGCGCACTTTTTAGTAATAATTACCTAGCTCATGAGACATGTCCCAGTAAATCTCGCAGCATGGTCAACGTGTACAATCCGATGCCTGTTGCGCGAGTCTGAAATGATTGTGCGCGTTTATTAGTAATAATTACCCAGTTCCTGAGACATGTCCCAGTAAATCTCACAGCGTGGTCACCGAGTACAATCCGATGCTTGAATCTGAAATCGCAATCTACTATTATCATGAAACTCTTCAACGTACTGCATTGTTCAACAGTTCGTATTGTAGGGAATTTGACTAAAAAGCGTATTGTTTATTGTACAAGTAGGTTCGTATTCTTACTTACCGACTAGGATAGTCGTCGGGTTCGCTCGCGTCATGTTCATAAGTTTATCCGTTCTTATAAATATTCCTATATATCAAAATGTGCATTGAAAAATAGTATCAGATTTAATTAAATAGTACACAGTTTTGGTCATAGTGGCTTCTACATAAAAGCTTCCACAGTGGTCGGACGGCAGCTCATTCCTTAACCAGCTCTCAAGAACAAAAGGCAAGGCCCCTCTTTAGGGCTTCAGAGGGTTATATATTGTCCTTCCCTCCTAGCTCCCACAAACAGACAAGGTCCGGTGCTGGACCAATCGCGTGAGGCCACACGATATGACATGATCTCCTGGAACGAGAATCTTATTGGTCAGGGTTCAAACGAAACCGCCGTAACTAATTTTTCTCCAAAAACCTATATAAATCTTGCTAAATTCCGCTTGAAATTCTTTATCTTCGAAGTTAAAATCAAATATGGAAATGTCAAAGTCACAACACTTCCAGAAAATTAAGTAAAGAACTCAAAATTCTAAGCATAGTGCCATACCACAAACAAGACTTTTCAACGAAAATAATCATTGGCTATAAACCTAAATATATTTATTATTTATATATATGTAAGTTATTTAAAAATGCTATTTTAATTTAACGGGGAACAATTAAGGAATAATAAATGAATTACATTATTTAAATAAAAGGAAAAAAAAAACATTCGATAGTCAGGTCTGTTTACCGTGACACTCGATATGTCTGTGGTAATAATCGATTAATATTCTGTGTCATTTATGGTCTGTCAGTGTCGTATTGTCAGGTCCGTCCACCATGACACTTGATAAGTCTGTGGTGATAATTGATTAATATTCTGTGACATTTATGGTCTGTCAGTGTCGTACTGTCAGGTCTGTTTACCGTGACACTCGATATGTCTGTGGTAATAATCGATTAATATTCTGTGAAATTTATGGTCTGTCAGTGTCGTATTGTCAGGTCCGTCCACCATGACACTTGATAGGTCTGTAGTGATAATTGATTAATATTCTGTGACATTAATGGTCTGTCAGTGTCGTACTGTCAGGTTCGTTTACCGTGACACTCGATATGTCTGTGGTAATAATCGATTAATATTCTGTGACATTTATAGTCTGTCAGTGTCGTATTGTCAATTAAATCAAATGTAAACAAACAATTTTAGGAATTCATTAAAGAATGGACTTTTTGAATTTAAATTACTCCAGACAAATTAAAATTATAAGAAATCGAGTCTCTATGTGATTGCATTAGACATAACATTATCAAACGGTAATTACATTATTAAATATGTTGGCAATTATTTACATTGTTGTAAGAAAACGATGAAATTATAAATAAAAAAAAACCTATATAATTGAAAATAGGAACCGACTTGGTTCCTTGTTAACCTACTGCTAGAAGTATACGATGAAATCGTCGTAAGATGACGAAATAAACCCGCTCTTTTTTCCTCTCTCTTTCTTTTTCTTTCATTCTCTTTCTCTATTTTGCATTCTCTTTCTTCTTTACATGTGACATTTTAGAAGGTACTTTATATGTAGGCCTTTTTTTAATACTATTAAATAAAATATATACAAAAAAATTGTAAAGTACATGATCATTAGAGTTTACAATACAGACAAGAGATATACAGATATAGAAATATACAGACAAGAGATGACAAAAAAATGTATTAAGTGGAAACCAACTTCAGAGACGAATCCAGTGAGGATCAAGATTAAGAAAAGTACTTCGTTTTTATATCTTTTATCTAGTTTTATAACACCAAAAGATATGACTCCATGTATTTGTCAGATTTATATTTTAGGGCACAAAGGCTATAAAGTTTGACCGTGTGTACAAAAATCTGACGTCCTCTACTATTACGGGGTCATATTTATTACATTAAGATGTTTTAAAATAAAAACGGCGAAACGAAGGTGTATTCGTCTAGCATTCAAAAACGAAAATCATTTCTTCCAAATCTTTCCCAAGCTAAATATCAAACGCAGCACACGTAAGTGAGAATTTAATATAACCTCTTGTGACTCCGCAGTAACGGCGCATTTTATGACTTTAAATTTGACAAAACTCTCAAATAAATGTCGTAAATCGTTATGAGTTCTAAATTAAGTGCGTTTTATGGGTTATTTAGTTATAGTTATTGTTATTATTAAAGAATTTTGATGTATAAGTTTCTTTTATTCGTCTTCTGAGACAGTATTTCTTTGTGGTTTGCTTTTTTCTAGTAGTTAGTTCATTATAATGAGGTCGTTGGTTTTTAATATTGATATGGTACTATGTAGTAAATGTATTGGCTTCATCCATCGATGGCCCACTACTCACCCACTCTCCTACTGTTGTTTAACTTTTTGGATCGGTGACAATGGAGACATGTGACCGGGCTATGAAAGTATTGTAAAAGTATCGATCCATTTATAAATATTATAAGATTTTTTTTATTTTCTGGAAGCTTGGATTAATAAGGCTAAAAGAATCGACTTACGCCAGTGATGTATGATAGTACGAATTCTTTTCTTTTTTTAATATTCAATAGTGTTTAACCACAATCCCGCCTGATGGTAAGCAGATATGTGGTCTAAGTAAAGCGCTCTTATTTAGCAAAAGCCTATTCACTCTTGATTTCAAGACAGTTACATAGTAATCGAACGGGAACACTGACGCGGATAGCTTATTCCAATCCTTCGTGGTACGCATGATAAAAGAAGCCGCAAAGCGAGACGTTCGCACAAGTCAAATGTCTACGAGTAAGGGTGGATCACATCACATCGAATGACCCGACGTACGACGTTGTAAATGTTCCATCAGTTCAAACGACGCGGTTTTCCTAGTCGTTTATTATGCGTACTGAAATGGATTGGAATAACTTGCCTGCGTCGGTGTTCCTGCCTCCGTATGATGTATGAGTCATCAAGAAAAGTGTGAACACGCACTAAATTAATGCGTCTAATCATCTTCTTAGACTTCAACATCTTAGACATCATCACCACTTATCATCAGGCGGGATCGATGTCAAACATTAACTTATTCTACGTAAAAAAAATTATTTCATGAGCGGCCAGTGTTCAGAAGTATCTCGTTCAAACTGTGACCTACATGAGACAATCATTTGAAATTGCCACGTGCTAAAATTGAATTCTGCGTGAAACACAACGAGAACAAGGTTTATTGAACATTTAAAAACACAAGCTTTAATTATAGATCCATAATACAAAACAACACAAATTTCCATAACTGTATTATTAACCGTTAAGGAGTTACCTTGTTTGGAGCCATTCCTGAACGCAGTATCATTTTATACTTGTCATAAAAATACATTGTCATCAGGATGAAAAGTTTATGGAAAATTTTCGCTCTGTAGTGTAAAAGGAAGGGGGTCTAATTAGGCTTGCAAGATTTGAGCAACAAACAAATACACAAATATACTAAGATACTGATATACAAATATACACTGCAATTTCAATAAAAGCTTGTATAAACTCGACGTTATACTTTAAATTAAATCTGTTTGTTTATATAACCAAACAAGTTACTAATGATATTTTTAGAACATCTCAACATACAATCGGCTACGCATTATCGAAAAATTCCAACCCAAAGTTATTGAAAAATACATGAGCTCACCGAACTCATAAAATCCCATGACCCGACAAAGGAAGTGTGTATCCATAATTAGGGGCAAGTCTGCCCATCCCTAGGACAGGGGTCTGACCATAAAACCTTATTGTGCGCCGTAAATCTCGTATACGACGTGATGAAATAACTTTAGTAACATATTGAGATGACC
>DWJZ01003259.1:0-17440 GCA_018249125.1 Asbolis capucinus
TACAAGTGAAATTACCTTTGCAACTGACTTTCATGCCGAATTAATCCTGTAGAAGTAAAAAAAAACAAATGGGTAATTCTCCTTTGGTGCCGCTTAATTTAATAAATTAAGCAAGTTGCTTAAAAAAATAATTTAATTTGCAATAAACAAATGGCTAGCGACATAATCAGGGCATTGTTTTGCTGAACGCGAGCCGATATTATAACTCGGGATTGCCTCAGCCGAGCTAAATTAGTTAACGCTCGCAAATCTTATTTAGCCAGACAGTTGGGACCCAGCACTGGGCTGGGGAACTTTCATCAGAATATTATTTATTGGTACCCTTGTCTTACTAATAACGTTACTTTTTATACTCTTTTGAAAGTAAAGCCTTTTAAAACCGTCAATAATGGACGTAGGAACCGCTGAATTTCTGTTCATTCATGACAGAAACATCACGATACAAGTAAGATACACACACATAAGTTTTGAAAATTAGAGTTGCGAACGGGATTTGAACCCAAAACCTCCCGTTCGAGTAACCAAAGTTCAAATCGTTAAGTCCTTGCTTATTCACGCTTACTCCTTAAAGTGAGATTAATTATAGAATATTACTATTATTTGCGATAATTTCTGTAATATTTATTAGGTGTCGTGTAATTTCCTTCTGCTCACGTTTATCTGTTAATAAGGGTCATAATTTTGATATAGAAATGAGGCAAAGGACTGGAATAAGTTTCCTCGGTGTTTCCATTTGATTATAACGTATAACACTAGTCGTCAGATTTAGATGAAACTTGGCATAATCGAAGTTTAAAACCCGAGAATGGTCATAGAACAGTTTATATCCCAGAAAATAGCTTTGATCCCGCAGGATTACAGGTTAAAATTAGCATGACAACTAGTGCAGAATTCTTTTTCCGAACTGAATCGAGGGCGATGTCTAGTTTTCTATAGAAAGAAAAGAATTACAAAATCATGAACCGCCCTAATTCCTCCCTCAAGTTTCTATGGTAAACTGAAACGCCTCACAAAATGCTTTTGGTTTTTAACCATTTTCAATACGTGCTAAGCCAAAATGGTATTTTTGAGCTCGCTCCCAAACGTCAATAGTGCAAAATTCGTTTACAACCGATCTAGTTCTCTTTGTGCCGTTCCGGCGGAGAGCACTTGTTTTTGTAGCCTTTTGCGCTGTTTCTACATTTTGTCAGTATTTGCAGTACTCGTTTTTGAGGTCTAAAAGCTTTTGTAAGCCTCACAAAAACATCCTTTGCTAGTTAGCGGGGAAGTAGGTACTATCGTTTTGAAAGAATTTAGTGCAAGAGTTCTTAGTAGCAGCAGAATAAAGTTAAATGGTTCTACATTATACAGGTGTTTCTGGAAGCGTGCTGGGCCCTTTTCCAGTTTTATAAAGGAAATTAGAAGTAAAGCATATTTTTCCTTATTTTCTTTTATTGTCCCTTTTTGCTATAAGCGAGTAAATGAAGAGATAGGCGATCTGATGGTAATTAATCACCACCAACCTTGGATGTTAGGAATAACAGGCATGTGACCAACATGTTGCCGACGAAGGAAGTGATAGGGCTGCAAGCAAGGGGTAGATAAAAATATAGGGAAGGTTTACCCCTAAACAAATGGAACGGGTAACAGAAGAACGAGAATCTCTCGAAGAAATCGAGAGTTTGACATCTTTCAGAAGAAAGATATGTCGCATGTCTATTACTTCCTAACAGGCGTTAGTAACAACTCAGTCTAGCGTTGTCAATGTCCATGCGCGGCGGCTCAGATGATCCGACTGCTTGTTTACCTGCTTATCACAAATGAAAAGGAATTATAAATCTACAATAATCTTCTTTTTTTTAGCATGAACGGAAACACCGACGCAGTCAACTTATTCCAGTCCTTTCCCTCACTTCTATACCATAATGATGACCCATATTAACAAATAAACCTGAGCAGAAGAAAATTACACGATACCTAAATAAAGATTACAGAACTTATCGCAAATAATAGGAATATTCTGTAATTAATCTCACTTTAAGGAGTAAGCGTGAATAAGCAAGGACTTAACGATTTGTCGTTGGTCACTCGAACGGGAGGTTTTGGGTTCAAATCCTGTTCGCAACTCTAATTTTTAAATCTTATGTCCGTGTAGCACGCATCTTAATTATCACTATCTTAGGTAAAAGAAAACATCGTGAGGAAACCTGTACTCCTGTGCCTTCTCCATAAAGTTCTCGAGGGTGAAACCTACCTGATCGGACTTAGCCAACGTTCTGGACTATGGCCTAGATATGAGGGCATTGTGAGAGGACACCCGAGCCCAGTAGTAGGACAATTATAAGTTAAATTGATGGTGAAGCTTACATTTATGAATAGAAAATCTATTCGACCCTATATAAAAAGCTTTACCTAATAAAATATCTTAAGAATCCCTGGATCGATTAATCTTATCATTCGTGTAAATTGATTGATGCTAGGAAGGCACATACATCGAACTTAGAAGGCCCCTACAAAGAAAATACATGAAAATAAATCAGTAGCAATACGTGCCAGAAATTTAACAGAAAAATCTCATGATATACACTCTGAGGTCACGCCCGTCACGTAAACGACGTGAGAATGCCCCCTGGATACCTGGATTGAGGACTCGTTCTACTACGATCTCCTAGCGATAGACTGGTACTCTTAGATCAAGAATGTACTAGATGTCGCTCCCATAGAAATTTTACACAAAGTACTGTCCTCATAAATATATGTAAACATCTTCGTTGAATTATTAACGAAATAAGAAAAAGTTTGAAATACATTCTACGTTTTACCTAATTATACTAATTTTACCTAATTGGTCATAGCACCACGCACCGCACTTACCAATTGCACATAGCGGCGTTGTGGAACATATTTATGTGTTGGCGATTTGAAACAAACTAAACAAAGCAACAGGCCACATTTCAAGTGAGCTGATATGTGCCGAGACATGTTTTTGTCGCTGAACCGACATCTAATTGTATTATTGATCGAAGCTGGTATTAAAGAAAAAGAAATTCAAAAAATGTATTGAAAGCTAGCTGATCAGGACTATGAAACGTTAAATATTATTTATTTAACATAAAAAGTTTACAACTAAGAAACAATAATGTATGCCTAACTGAATATACATAGAATGGACTTACTTCGGTACTTGAGCAGAAAGAGTGTAATACACGTAAGGAGTAGAAGTTAATGGAATTAATAATCATTGGATCGTATTGTATAACCTAATAAAAAGGCTCAACATTCAGCAATATAACTAACACCTTGAGATAAAACAATAAGCTATAAAAATATACTTTTTTTTTTTAACCTTCTTCCAAAAATTCACGATATATTTTTTTAAATAGCTCGTAACTTACGATGAAGCACGTCATCTTACGGGGAGTACCGACACTCTATCGCAGGCGCGTTAATTTTCATAATAAAAACAAACGAACTCGCTGATCTCTAAATCCCATAATGATTAAGCATTTAATGCACACTGCAGGTGGCTGCATCGCTAGAACTCCCCCAGCGTTGTTATTGACAATTACTAGATCCGCACAGTTTGTATTGCGCATTAAACCAAGTGTCGGCAGAGCTTTAATGTATATTGTTTCCAAGTTTGTTGTTACTTCATATTGGATTGTATCCCTGTGTGTTCATTAAAATTCTCTGCAATATTGCAACATTTTGCATGTTTGATGTTACGTTCATATTTCCTATATATTCATGTACCGTAAGTAATTGACCGAATTAGCAATAGCAGGCGCTCAAGAAAATCTCAAGAACATCTGTGTGGTTCCGTACTTCGGAGAACACATAAAACCGTCGGTCCAGGCTTGCTTTTGTCAGATTATACTCATTAAAACTTGTCAGACGCCTTTGGTTTGTTTTAACTGATACTTAAGTTTGTCATTAACCCCTCTAATTGATCTACATTGAAGCGGCGTGGTGGATTATCCTTTGAGCTTTCTTAATAATCTGAAGAGATCTATGGCTAATATGAAATTATTAAAAACCCATGAAACTAAAAACTCAAAAATGTTTTTATATATTTATTTGCCCTTTATCGCAATTGTTTTCAATGGATGGACTTACTGGTAGCATTCTCTACGAGTCCACCGTTGGTGAAGGTAGGTTGGTAAATATATGTATGTGGTAGTCGTAAACTAAAACAAATCAGTTGATTCCCATTTTTTAAATAATTTTCAGACCGATACAGTACGATACTGTGCGATAATATACAAGTCCTCCCTCACAGAGAGCCAAAACATGAACCGCTCCGTGATTGGGAGCAGTAATTGGCGGTCGGAACGTGTCGGCGTCTCACTGTAACACTCAGCCTCTTATGGCCGGTGATAAAAATATATTGGTTCAAGTAGCGCTCGAACGACGGGCTGTGATTCAGGTATTCAGAAACAATTGCTTTGTTCAACCATTGTAATATTGATTTTTGTTTTTTGGAAGTTGTAATTTAAATTCAGAATTATTTTTAGTGTATTTGTTTCGCTTATAAACTTTTTTTTTAATCTACCATTATAGTTAATATAAAATTATATATTTACATAAAAATATGTATATGTATATAACAGATTGACATTCCTCACAGACTACATTGAAATCCAACCCAAGTCCTCCGGCTCAGCAGTCAGATTCACTAATCACAATACCAACAGCCCTTCAATGTTTAATTGACTACAGAACACAAGGGTATTTACTCAGTATTTTCCGTTCCGTCACTAATATGATATAAACAGACGCATCGTTGTACAAACGAAGGGAGCAGCAAAATTTTTATTTTCTCTTTTATTTGAACGATTTTAATTAAGTGGCTCTAATAACGAAATGGAATCGGGCCGTAATGAGTCGGCCAGTCGTTTTACCGAGAGAGAAAATAAGTATTGCTACATATGCAGTTATGTACGCCTAGTACTTCACATTATGGCCTCAGCCAATGACCTTGCAAAGCACGGTTTCTCCTCGTTACTGAGGAGGCTTAGTTAAAATAACTGATGAGTTTTTTTCAAGCAGTTACAACTTTCAAATTTTAACTATAATAACTTATTTGAACTTAACTAAAGAAGTTAAAAATTAACAAACATTAAGTATCTACAAATAACATTATGAAAATAATAACAAAATGAAGTCGGTTGTTAAAAAAATAACAGTAGAAAATTGTAATGTAGTGCGTAATATCTCGACAGACACCTAATTGTGATGAACCTTATAAAAACAAACTTAATCTTTTTAAGCTAGGTAAGGCCAGAAGACTACTATAAAGATATTTTGTAACCTAATCTATGTTATAATATTATAAAGCTGAAAAGTTTGTTTGTTTGAACGCGCTAATCTCAGGAACTGCTGTTCCGATTTTAAAAATTCTTTCAGTGTTGGGTACCCCATTTATCGAGAAAGGCTATGGTCTATATATCATTACACTAATACCAATAACAGCGGAGCACCAATGAAGAATGTTTTAAAATCGAGGTATCTTTTTCGTGTTGAGAGGTTCTGCTGCGTGCGCTGCGCAAACGGTTAAAGTTTCGCAAAAATCATGTATAACAGAAACGAAGTCGCGGGTTACAATAAGCATTAGCTCAAAGAAACGGAAGCTAGTCGGAAATATTATTTTGACTAAGATCCCGACAAATTTATGAAATGTTTCCTTGTGACGATTCACGTTTCTTAAATGTCACACATACATATGTGAGAATTGATAACCTACTTTTGAAAGTCGGTGATAAAAGTAGTTCTTCACATATTTAGGACACAACCTCTTAAATATTGTATGATCCTGCCAGCCCAGTACAAGATGTTTTACAACTGATGTCATGATGTTGAACTGAGGTGGATTTTGGTTCGTCTACTGAGTAAACACGGTATCAGCGCGGGTGGTACGAAAATTAAATGACTTTAATTAGTTACTCCTTCACGCAAAAACTACCAAATAGAAGTGAATGAAACTTGGTAAAGGGATAGATTATACTATATACTACTACTACTACTATATTACTATATATGTACACGTAGACTACTCTTTATCAACATACCTCACGGACAAAGCTATGGACAAACCGTAGTGTCGCAATTAATAAAAAAAAAGTAGAATAATTGGAATATGTATTTCCAGAATAATGTATAGCAAAAATTGAGTTTAGTTTATTTTATTTTTATTTTATTCACGTTATTATAGCAAAGAAATATAAAAAATAATAATAAATTATTGTTAAGTGAGTCTTTGTACTAACAGTGAAGATATTGTTCAATAAATTTGCTAAGGGAATTATCTGATTGCTTTTAAGCCAAAAGTAAATCATTTTAATATTACGATAGAAATAATTTGAGGCAGTATCTCTCAAGGGGAATTAAAATAATGCTTGTGCCAATAATTCGGCTTTGTATTTACTCAATCGTTCATAAAATTTATAACACAAAGAATTTTATGGTGTATTTATTATCTATTCTATTTTATCTACAGTAAAAATCTCATAATGGAATTAGCAATTAATTAACTTGGAGTTAAGTAACTGGGCCTGGCCTAGACTATCGTTCCCAATCCTATGCTGGCAGGCCTGGGTAAAAGTCAGGTGCTCGGGGAAGGGGTTCGCGGAAAGATCATCATATTTTTCTCGGCTGCGGGCTTGACAGCCAGTTCTCTATTTGTCTCCTTGTCCTTCAGCCATCCTCCCTCCCATTCTCCTTCTGTCTCCCGTCCTGAAGCGATTTATTGATGAAGTAACTGGAGTCAGTATTGTTTTTGTTTCTGTCAACTTCAGCTTCATTTTCGCTTTACTTTACATTCACTGTCACTTCAGGTTTAGCTCGCTTACATGTTACACAAGAGATTAAGCTATGCGAATTCTACTAATATTATAAACATGAATGTATAAGAATATGGATGAATGTTTTTATTCATTTCTAAAAAAAATACTGAATAGATCTGAATGAAATTTGCCCAAAGATAGACTATAGTCTGGAATAACAAAAAGGCTATCTTTTATCATTACAGTATGTGGGTAAAAAATTTGAGAGATATTTTATAAGTTCTGTTATCTTTCTTCGTGGGCGATAAACCATGTGCAAATTTTATTGCCAAATAATATAAGTCTTATAATAATATGAGCAGCTAAAAACTGCCACGATTGTATCAGACTATATAGACAAATAAATTATCAGCGCAATAAATTGCAATTTACAGTTAAAATACCGAATTGTTACATTTGACGTGACAGATAAAAAAATTGAGACACAAATCTTATAAACATACTCGGTCAGTTCTGCCTTAATTTCAGCTGGATCACAAAAAAATGTATGTGTTGGTCAGGTCATGAGGTCAGGATCGGTATCAAGCCAACGATGGCTCACTACTGCGCAGGGGTCTCATACTGAGGAGGCTTGGAGCATACTCCACTGCTCCTATGCGAGTACCGAGTGGTGGTTTAAGCAACAGCAACTCCTTATATTTCCGTCGTCCGTCAATCCGTACTTGGCCAGCCTGGCGGATTTTGGCCCCTCACATTATAAATGAGACCCGAACCCGTAGTGCAATCACGTGTTTAAATGATATTTTCGTTTTAACGAGATATGTGAAACATAGGCTTTACGTACCGAAGCAATTACTAAACGTGTCATTTCAAAGGAATTGTATAGTGAATACGTAAACTACGGGTTTGACTTGAATAATTATTTGTCGCTGTCTTAACCCAGAATTCTAGGACTAGGGTTAATAGTACGAATACATCGTGTTATTCGGAGTATTAATTTAGACATAGAAGGGTTTTCGGATTACACTACCTTCGAAGTTTCTAAATGCCTTAAGTTATAGGAGAAAATAAATCAATCTTTGAATCTGTCAAAATATATTAAAAGCTGTTCGTGATTCATTTTTTTCCTTGTTGCAGGAGGATTTTTAGAGATTGAGATAGGGCTACAGAACTATTTTTAATTAGAAAAACAAGTATGAATCATCAGCATCATTGGGAATATAGTCCTTTCAGTCTTCGGATTCAACTGCCAAAGTAGACCAGTTTGGCGACTGGTTTCTCTCAAGGCTGATCCCTACGTACAATACTCTGTCACTAACTTTAATTGAATCCCCCTACATACAATGCTTACTTACTTTAATTGAAGTCTCATGTTATAATAATAGAGAAGGGTCAAGACTAGTACAAGAAGATCAATATAATAGAGATTTTTTCCCGGTAAGGTAAATTTAACATATCTAATTCCACCTGCGGTTTTATAAAATCAACTTGGAAGGGCTACTTCCAGTAGGTTAGGGAGAGCAGTTTATATAGCCAATTTAATGGAGCTATTTTATAAAGCTAATTCAACAGAACTATTTTCAGCAATGATTTTATAAAGCTAATTTAACAGAGCTATTTCCAACAGCGATTTTATAAAACCAATTTAACAGAGTTATTTCCAGCAGTGGTTTTATAATGCCAATTTAACACAGGTATTTCCCGCAGCTGTTTTATAAAGCTACCATTTAACAGAGCTATTACCACCTGTGATTTTATAAAGCAAAAATTTAACAGAGCTATTACCACCAGTGGTTCTATAAAGCTGTAATTTAACAGAGCTATTACCACCAGTGGTTCTATAAAGCTATAATTTAACAGAACTATTACTACCAGTGGTTCTATAAAGCTATAATTTAACAGAGCTATTACCACCAGTGGTTCTATAAAGCTATAATTTAACAGAGCTATTACCACCAGTGGTTCTATAAAGTAATAATTTAACAAAGCTATTACCACCAGCGGTTCTATGAAGTAATCATTTAACAGAGCTATTTCCAATGAATCAGTAAAATCAAAACTAGAATATTCGAGCCTAAGTTTGAAATTGGAATTTCAAACTGACATATTTGATTTCAAAGGGGCCTGTCTATCAAAACGGTAATTTCACATATAAGGACCTAATATTCTGGTGCATGCAATCGTCGTTAATGGAAGTGTTTCGTTGTTTATAACAATGATGAACACTTAGTTCACTGACGTAATTTAATTAAATTTACTACACGGCAAGCTACTGTGCTTCCAACAGTACAGTATACAGGATAAAATTATACATATATTCTGTTATATATTTTATATAGGAACGAATATTATAAAAATTGATCTTTATAGGGATAAGAAAACATTTAATGTTTTTGAGTTAGTAATGATATCCCTAATAGTTTTGCATGCACGTACATCAGCTGCCTAGCATCGACACTATTATTATGATACAAGAAAACCCTAATTTAGCATATTTATGACAGTGATAATCTAAAGGAATAAAATCATAAACATTTTTGGATAGGGTAGGCCTAATGGGAAAGAAAATTCCTCGAGACAGACATTCCTGAGGAAGACAGCGAGTATCCACTGGATTCAGAAGGCTCAGAATCGGAGTGACCTAAATTGGGGGAGACATGTTCAACAGTGGACGAGGCTGATGGATGGATGAATAGGCCTAAGAAAAACTATATCTTTTTCAGTACTTTTCAGTAGACGAACAAGAGTTCTCTCTTTTAAAATATCAGCAACAACAAGTCATTTAGCAGCAAGCAGGTGCCATCCAGACGACCTTCACGACTAAATCATTCCTACCCACCATTATACAAATTGTTCAAGTGAGCCGCACCCATGTTTAAACTAGTGTAAAATAAATTATTCATCTCATTCCCGCGAACAATTTATAAACGTTCGGATTTGCGTAGTTAATTGAAATACCGCTGGAACAGCTGTAATTGCGCGTTGCCAGTCAAAGCGAGAATCTGTCGCTCGGTACACATTTATAATTCATGCACAGTAAACATATTGTGCAAATAAGTTGCGATTATGTTATGAGTTGCATTTATATATAATAGATATCCTAATGAGGAGTGAGAGATGAAGAATTTAATCATTTCTAGTTACACACAGTTAGTAATAGGAAAATAATTGAGTTGCGTATGTTCAGATGGCAAAGCGACTTCTCAGGGAAGCGAAAGTGAAACTAAAGTAACCATTGTATTCAGGCGGCTTGAAAACCCGACTTCTGACGTCATTAACTATGATGTCTTGGCCTCTTTAGAAGGAGAATCGATAGTCTCTTTTCTCTCTATTAGTATTTTAAGCTTTCTACGTTATCTTCTTTAAGTCTCCTTCCTGTTCTTCTTCTGTCACCCTCGGAGTGGTATGTTGTCGGAGTTCAGTGCTGTCTCTATTGACCTATCTTTCTACAACGCTGTTATCATCATTGCAACCCATAACTGTCCCACTACTGCGCTCGGGTCTCCACTCACAATGTGAGGAGAATAAGCCATAGTCAACCACAGTGGACAAGTGCGGATTGGTGAACTTTAACTCAGGAGTGCAGGTTTCATTATGATGTTGTTGATTCGAACAATTTTCAAACATATTTCGAACAAACAGACTTATTATAGGCTAAAATTAAAAAAAAAACAACATAAAATGATTACCACGAACAAAATATGAGTTATCCTTTCCCAAACACACAACAGTACAACATAAAAATCTATATTCTCCAGTAAATTCATTCGGAGAAGATCACGAACCGGCAAATGATGAAGCCTTCAAAGTTCTGTTATTTCATTAGTTGGATGTAGTCCTAAAAATGATGAAACTTCCTAGATCTCGGAAGCCAAAAGTACGTTAAGAGTTACCGTTCCACAAAGTCTTGTTCCCAACTCAATTTATTCTATAATTACTGAGCTTTACCGAGCGGTGTGCGTATAATGTATGAAATTATTACACGAATATCAACTTATATCGCACTCGTAAACTTAGGGAGTTTTGAGGACGGGTCTTTTGCCAATAACACGAAAAAAACAATGTCTTAAAATTACAGACTCCTATACAGCTCAAATCGGCTTAAAACACATTGTACCTAGTAATGTACCATATTTTACCTAAGTGTACTTCACCATTCCATATTGGAGTATTGTCTTAATGTTTTCTCTGGGCCTTCTCAGTTTGAGAAAAGACCTGTGCTATGTAGTGAGCCAACCATAATTAAGTAATAGTTAACAGCATAATTATTATCTCTAAGTACACTTATACTTTAATATGTAAGAATTGCATTTTTGTATGTATGTTCCAAATAAACTCAAAAACCACTAGACGGACTTCCAAAATTGTGACACTATTAGAATAAATTATCCAAGAGTAGGCTATATTTTTGGCCAGTTACAAACAGTGCATAAATTCAAACTAGGTAGACGTGCGGTCGACTCCCTACACAAAACTAAACGTACTAGTTACACATGATTATGACACTCAACTCAAACGATGGTTACAAATATAGACGACCTAAGACAATTTTATTAAACTGATATTGCAGCACTCAAGAATTACGTTCACAGTAATGGGAACATTTTGAGAAGTACAAATTTACATAATCTCTGTGCCGCAACCTCAATTCTACTACAACAGATACCGTACAAATTAAGTTCACACGTACAAAATTAATTAAAGCTTTATATTAGAAGCGGAGGCTTGCGGCAGAAGACCGGCGAGTAATATAACAGATATTGCGAACTGCTAATCCAGTTGATACCAGTTATTGCCAGACGTTACTGGTCTGAGCCGGTTTACACTGGATATTAAATTAACGCTACGGGCGGACGGATTTTGATGACAGCGGGTTTTTTCTCAGTTCCTTTAATATTTTTGTAATGCGGTAACGTTGTAGATGTCAAAAATTTTTATGTTATTTTAGGGAACAGTATTTCAGTTAATTGAGTCGTGTTAAGTACGTTCTCGGAAAATATATGTACATTTTTGAATATTATGTCTACAGTATCGGTTATGTTATCCTTTGGTTTACTTGATAGGGCTTTGTGTAAGGATTATGTTATGAATTATCCATTTAATTATTTATAATCTTATAATTTACTCTCTTCTGCTCGAGACAGCCAACAAATAAGTCCTCATATTCTAACTATGGTTAAAAGGCTAATACGAAACGTAACGTAACGAAAGAAAAAAGCATTTGTTTCGCAGAAAGTGAATTCTCTGGTTCTTCATGAGAATAATACAGTTCCTATAGATTCATCGAGGACTTCATCGCCGCTTACAATCAGGTCGGATTGGTCAAGCGCTAGCTTATTTAGGGTAAAAAAAGAATATAAACTTCTCTTTGTATTAAATATAAACAAGACAAAGAGAACATTTAAATAAAATTATTAGTTATTGATTTCGAATAATCATGTTTGCTATAGGCTTATGACTGGTGAGTCTTAGTCAATAAGCCCGGGCTAGTCCTTTTTACTAATTTTGGTTGTGTTAATAGTATACAGAAGTTTTAGTAACAAAGAATAAAATTAAATGAAAGTCAATTCCCATTTCCTATACGCGCATGTACTGTAGTAAGCATACAACTTGATTATTGAGTTACCTAAACGGTTCAATACTGCTAAGTGGACGGCCCTGTCTGATTCGCACTCAGCTAAAGTATGTATCTATGTAGGAAGGAGCTCCATTTCGGATCTCGTATTTCCTAAAATTCTTCCTAAACCTTTTTCTGCGGCGCGTCTATACCGTTAGATCACGCTATATCAGTCAGGCTGAAAGCATTTGTTTCTTTTGAGTTGTAGGGTTTATGCGTGTTGTTAATTCAGAGAATAAGTTATCGTTTTAAATATTGTCGGTAACATACTCGTAGCTCTAGAGCAATACTACTTCTTCCTCACTGGTTGTCATTCCTACGAACTACGTGGCCAACCCGTTGCTTATCCCGTGAGCTATGTCGGTAACGTAACTAGGTTAGTTCGTCTACGGACCTCATATCATTTTAATACTGTTTAGTAGGTATATTAAAAATATACAGGGTGCCCCACGAGGAGTAAAACAATAAGGGAAAAAATATACTTTAGCACAAAAACCATCATGTTTTGAAAACGATAAAAAATCTATGAACATCGGGATGAAATCGACACATCTCATCATAATCTATCCACATGGTATACTTCTCATGGGACAACCTGTATATTTTACTGGAATCTCAACGAAATTGAACTACACCACCAGCATCAGAGTAAAATAACCCCAAAACATTAAAAGATAATAAACACATTTCTCCTAAGCTATTTCTGATAAAATCCTATAGTAATCTTTAAATTATATCCAACAATTGTTCTGCAAATTATTCCAATTAAAATGTGACTTTACAAGTTCCACAGTACTAACAAGTCCTATTCAGTGGCCGGCTATAAGCGCCCAATTTGCAAATAAAGGATAGTGCACGAGGAAAGTCAATACGCAATCAGTACAGAGACTGCGGCTGTTCTCATACACACTCATACTCACGTTGTTCGGGTGAATGTTTACTGTTTACTAATACTTCAACGTTTATATCAGAGTCTATATCAGAGGTATCCATAACATTTTCTCATAGACCAGCGCCTCTAGATAAATGTCTTTCCTGTTATCGTTCACGCCAATCCTAATTCACGAATTGTATGATAACATTGATTGTGGAAAAACAGACGCCATATTTTTGCACCAAATGTGATTCGCATACATACGGCTCGAGTTCAAAACTGTACTGTTTGTAACCCCCTTCTGCTACATTTCTGCTAAATTCTTTAAAGAAAATTGAGAGTCTGAAAGCTTTAGTTAGTTTCTTTAATTTTCAAAAATAGTCATTTTTTTATTAATAAATCACGGACAAAAATTGCTGAAATTAGGTCCATGAATGTTTTTGATGTGCTTCTCTTGTGAATTTTTGTCACGCCAACGAAGTGGGGAAAACAAAGTACTCCAGGGTGACAAGAAGATTAGGAAAGAAGATGACTAAAAATTAAGAGAAAGAGAAGAGAGAATCGTTTTCATCGAGATGCAGAATGCAGTATAAACACCAGATACATACTCGTACATACGTAGATTATATTATTAATCTCAATTAAGGGTTTTAACATATCGTTGGCTCACTACTGAACACGAGTTTGTCTCATCCTGAGGAAGCCTACAGCATACAGCACCACGCTGGTAGTACAATGCATTGGAGAAGATTCGCATTCGTAATAAACAAAAATTAATTCCCAACCTTTTACAGCACAAAACAGGAATATGTTAAAGCCGCCGCGTGGGTTACAAATCAAAAGTTGACTGTTATAAATTCAAAGGGTTCCTCAAGATATCAACATTTCACGGTCCATAAACGTATATTTTACATGTCTGTCGGTCTGCTGGCTTCGGCAAGTGAATACGACCCACACGGACCGCAGCGGACCGAGATTCACTGGAGCGGACACGATTTTTAAATCTTTTCATTTTGTTCAGAACTGACAGCCGGGAATAATTCCCGTCCCTTTATTCTGCTCGCTTTCTTGCCCGATTCCTCTTCGTGATTAAAATGTAATAGATGTGGGAATATTCTATGAAATATCCAGCTGAAAATATGCTGACATATTTCCATCGTTCCTTTTTTGAAATTTAACTGCGACTAAACGGAATGTTTTAACTTGAATAAGTTTTTTTTCGCATAAATTAGTTTGGAGTTCTTTATATGCGAAGATAATTTGAATAATTTCTTACCTTAATTGTTTTAGATGTAGGAATGAAACTATTACAATGTAATCATCAGAAGGGATTGAAGAAATATTATCTCTCAAAAATCATATAACAAAGAAGTAAAATAGGACGTACAATTTTGTATGAGTACGTCAATGATATTTTAACTATAGATATGACATGAATAGCTCGTGCTAAATAATATTATTTGATTCACTTTTCATTTAGTCTGCTATTGGCCGTCGCTGAGAGGAGTCGAGTTTTATGTGTCAAAAAATGCCAAATGATATATTTAAATTGAGTAAAAACTATAACTAAAAAAAAAAATTAAGGAATATTAATATTACATGTAGAAACCAAAATATAAAAATTTCATGAAATATTATATAATATAATATTAAAATACTAAGGTTTGACCACCGCTTCGGCCGCGTATATGTTAGTATGTTGATAAAAAGTAGCCTGCTGTTTTTCCAGACTGCAATCTCTGTGCCAAACTTCATTGAAATACCTTTAGTAGTTTTTGCGTGAAGGGGTAAAATACATCCACCGATCCATCCTCAAAAACTTTCGCATTTATAATATTAGTAGGATCAATAAATACATTTTTAAATAGTCATAATATCATAGAGTAATCATGCTAAAAAATATTTGTAGTGACAGTTGTAGGAATTTTTAAGTAAGTTTGACAACATGGCGCCTTGGTCGTCTGAAAGATCAAAAACGGCAACTGCAAATGTACAAACGTAGCATATCTATGGTTACAACATCATTGGATTACGTTAATTTTGAGTCACATCGTACAATGGTCGGATTAAGTCAGTATTTAAATGAAATTATTAGTATTATGAAGCAGGCGCGCGCCAAGCGGATGTAGCATCTCGACTATTCCTATTATCACGAACCCACGAGTTAATTAATATGTCTACCGGAATTATACGCTTCGCGACTCTAATTCAGCGCATTGTTTATCACGGTATAAATTATAAGCGAATATAACAAATAGTATAGATACGCTAGTGCTGTGGCGCGTATCGATTGTAATTGCTCGTGTGTGTTAAGCAGCAGTGGCAGGCGAAATGGGTGTGCGCCTGTACAGAACATATGACTTCAATCCATTGACGGCCCACTGCTGAGCACTGGTCTATCATAATGAGGAAGCATAGAGCAAGGACTACCCTCCGGAGATGCGCGGGAGGGAGGTGGTGAATGTTCATGCATACCAGCACAGCGGGCTGTACTGGTTATGTGGGACTCACGGTAACCTAGATGCATACCCACTAAACATCACCTGAGACTGGCGTTGGCCGAATGGCCTCTAAGCCTTCAATTGAGGCGACCCCGCTTGGAGAGACGGGGCACATGCGGTGCTCCCGCGAGAGCAACCGCTACATGACTGCAACGCTAGCTAAACGATAAGGGGACAAGCGTCATCTGGAGGATGCAGGCTAACTGGGTTGTCTACAAAGCATGAGTCTCGGGCGGCCAGAAGGCGTTCTTAGTGAGACGAAAGCTTGTCGGGGGGGTCCAAGAGGATGTTCTGGACCTACATAGTCAATAACGTGTGGGGGATGGGGCTGTGTAGTTCGCTGCCTCCCTAATGAGTGGATTGGAGTGAGTTTCGGTAGATTCGGCAATTGGCATTCCGGACGTACCAAGGGGCGCCGGTTGCTCTGCGACAGAATTTATTCTGGACTATTTGAATATTCTTGAGAATATTGGGAGCCGCATGCGCGAAGACAGGGGCGGCGTAAAGCATAACTGGTCGAATGCAAACCAAAAAGAGCGTTCGCTTGTTTCTAAGCGACATTTTATTGTATTTTCCCAACATGCCGTTGAGTCTGCACATGTAGTAGTGGGTTGCTCCGGTCACCTTCCTAATGTGGGACTTAAAGGTGAGTCTGGAGTCGAGGATTACTTCCAGATATCTGACTTGTGACATACTTGGGACAGGTGTTCCCGAGAAGCGGATGGGCGAGTCATCGAGACCAAGTCTGCGCTTATAAGAAAAGCGGACCGCGGAGCTTTTCTCCGGGTTGACCTCGATGCGCCATTTCTTAAACCATTACCCCGAGAACTCGAGCTCGGTCGCTTTTACAGGTTGTGGCGCATGACGTCACAAAAAGCAAAGTAAACAACTATGATTCCGCTAACAAAAGTTTATTTTCTATTTCCATTTCAAGACAACTTTTATTTTATTAAATTCATACATTTATTGAATATACAAAAAAATATTATTTTTATTCAATAAATGTAATTTTTTTTAATATTCAATAAATTATTTTATTCATAGCTTTATTGAAACCACAAACTAAAATTGGGGTTACATTAGGCGGACTAAATGCTTGATAGCATTCTCTGCCAGTCAACTCTCAGAAGTTGAACTAATTAAATTTTGAGAAACTAGTGCTTGAATAATAAATTAAAAATAAATAAAATATATATTCATATATTAATTAATATGGATGTAAATCGCCCTTATAGTAGCCCTTGTGGTTCAGCATCCAGGGTGCTGGCAGCATTTTCTCTCTCTCTCTAGCAATACTTACACGTTGAGTTAGAAAGCTCTTCTTTATATTCAATAAATTAGAAAATGTATATTGAATAAAAATAAAAGATATTTAAGTATTTCTATAATTTAATGCTTGACCACAATCCCGCTGCCAGCTCTGGGGTCGTTTATAGTTTTATCTTTAATTTAAAATTGAATTAAGGTTGAATTTCAACCGTAGATCTCTTAGGTTGTACAAGAGTACAGGGACGTTGTCTTTGTACATAATAAATGACTTTTTAGTTTTAACGCTACTATTAAAGTTCTGCACAAGTATTCCATTATTACGAGGGTCTATTTTATAAATTCAAGGATTATTATTAGAAGAAACCTTATTACTAAGTCTGTTTCTGCTATACCCTTTTCACTTTGTCACTGAACTCCA
>DWJZ01003260.1:0-17438 GCA_018249125.1 Asbolis capucinus
ATATATTTAAAAAAATATTTATGTATGTTTATCAGTTGTCTGATCACCATAGTACAAGCTAACGCTTAGTATGGGGTCAGTTGGCCGTGTGTGAATTGTCCAAAGATATTTATGTATATTTATTTACAAATAAAAGCTTGTAAATATTATAAGTATTTATATACGTTAATATACCATTATTTCCTTTAATAAAATAAACGATTTTACAAGAATAAACCCCCGCTTAGTTACTTAGCACTCATTACGGGATTATCAGAATCCAAATGTTACAAATGAGTACATATGTACACCGTTCCTACTCGTACACGGTACGATGCAGGCAGTTTTTGGCGCAGTCGGTTAGCGACGACCAGCGACGAACATGTCTTGGTGACCAGATAACCCATCTTGATTTAGAAGCTCGTGTCGTGTTATTTCAAGATAACAGAGGTGACAAATGACCTTGCATGTCTTATAACTGTTTCTTGTGCTACACAGACAAATTTCACACTTATTTTCTCGTGACCAGTATTTTAGCTAATACATATAGCAGGTAAATAGAAACACTTTTATATCACCGAACGATGATATAGCGGGTAACATAGTCTATATTGACGAATACAAAAAAATAATAAGGGCGTAACGCTTGAGAGTATTCCTATTCTTTTTCGTATAAACGCGTAACTCTTATAAGTTCCTCTCTAAAGTTACGCGCTTATTTTATTGTCTTCCATCGTAATAATAAATAACATCCAGAACCCGAAAACACACATCAGCTTCGACCAGGGTCGAACCTTGGGTCCCTTAAATCATAAGTCGGATCACTATTACGTAGGCTACTGGAGCGTTTATGCATGTAATATTAAGACCTTTTGATGTTTTTATTTTATTTAGTATAGGTGGGTGAAAGTCTATAAGTGTTGGAACGATTTTGGATAGCAGTGTTGATTTCTGAACTAGCTAATAGCTAAGTAGTTTAGCTATATTTTTAAATACATTACACGTCATCATTGTAACCTATAACTGTCCCACTAGTGGACTCGGGTCTTCCCTCACAATGTGGAATGATGGAACAAGTGCGGATTGATGAACTTCACACACCTTCGAAAACTTTATTATTATAACTTTGTAAATAAGAGATGCGCGCCGCAGGATTTGAACACATTACCTCCCGTCCGAGAGACCACCGTTCAAACCACTAGGTCATTCTGCTTTTATTCACTTTATACATAAGATGTACAAAATAAAATAACAAAACCTTATCCCGGAAACGCTATCCGATATCTAAACCAACAATCGGGAAGAACCCGTCCGATCTCCGCGGCGCCGTGAACGATAGAAACTAGGATAGAGATATTTCTAATTTTTCGGTCGAACGGCATCGCAATACCCACCAGTCGCCTCAGAAAAACAAATAAAATGGCTAACAGACTGGAAAACGAAAAGCTTCGGTTAAATTTGTCAGAGGAGGCGAGCGAGATGTTCGGGTTAATTGAAAGCGGTAGTTAAAGAGTTAACGTTACATTGGTAATGTTTACTACTGAGTTTTAGTTACCGTGATAGTTTCCCGACAAGCGGTTAGATAAAGCATTTAAACTTTGTATCTACTATTTAATATAGCAGTCCCTCTGGTCTAAGCTGTTTGTAAATACAGGTTTTTTTCAAAGTGGCTACGTTGAATTGGATTGCATTATAGCCACATTATAATTTACATACATAATGTCAAGTTGGTATGACTTACATAAAACAAGACTTAATTTTTGATAGGTTAAGTTTTGTACGTCGTTGCGTACCGTAGATTAATTTACATTCAAATATATGAGAGGATACGAATGATAAATCGTGAAATACCTTTTAAATAAGTGAATAAATTATAAATAATATTTCCTTAGTAAAATGCATTCAAAAACAGCCAGAGAAGACGCAAAGCTAAAGAAATTAATGTAGGCACAAGACAAAGTATTTCTAAGTAAGGTGAAGACGGATTTCACAAAATAAATCAATTAAGTTAGTAGGCAAAAATCGAGGAGTAAACTGGGAAAAGGAAAAAGTCGAATAAGTCGGTCGGAAGAGGAGGCAAAATATCCAAGCTAATTGAATGCGGTAGTTAAGGGCAGTAAGAAACGTGGTGATGATTTAGTAGCACTGGGCGCTTCAGACGTTAATTGGTACGTAGAAATTAAATGTAAAAAAGAAAAAAATGAACTGAACTAAACATCAAAAACAACCTGTAAAATTTTAATACGCATACTTTTAGCGACTCGACAAATTTAGCGAGAAACTTCTGCTTCTCGTTTCGGGGAGAAGACTGTTTTACCGGCAACTACTTTTAATAAGAAAGTGAGCCTTTGTAAAATTCTTCATTTCCACGATGGCATTCGTACTGCACCAATTTGAGAGAAACAATTTAAAGTCCCAAAGAGTACGAAAGAGTGGAAAAGAGTTCTCCAACGGAGCAATATCGTCGACCACCTGCTTCACAAAGATAGGGATCATAATGTTAATTTAATTAAAGGACTAATCTAAATTGCAGACGACCCGACACTCCGACGCCCATTAAAAGGATATTTCGTCGCCGACAGTTCAGTTGGGGAAAGTTGCTGACTATAAATATCCGAGGAACCAACTTACGAAGAAAAAAGTAAGGATTTCTTGACAGAAAAGTTAACAAACGTTCGGCACATTACTTAAGAACTTAACCCTTTATTTAAAGAATCTTTCAACGTTCCTTTTTTATAGTTGGGACATTTGTTTCAAGAAACTACGACATCGATATATTGTTGGCGCTACGTGTGCGTCAGCTGTATCGGCTTTATACTTAGGGTATGTTATCTGACAAAAAGTTTTTATAGCCTAGCTCTTATTGTAGAGACACATACGGAACATATTGTCTATATCTGTGAATGGCTTTATCAAGTAATAGTTTCAGCCCGCGGCTTCGCCCGCGTGGTAAATGCGCTGATGAAAAGTAGCCTATATGTTATTCCAGACTATAATCTATCTCTGTGCAAAATTTCATTTCACACAAACTTACGCATAATATTAATTAATATGTAGGAAGTAGGACTAGGCTGTAATACTTATTCGTTTGAGTAAACTGTAGTAATACAACATTTAAAACGATAAAATTGGTAAGTTTTATCTTCAACGTGTAGATGGCCGAAGTTAAATTAAATGGTAAGCGGGAAGTACATAGTTATCTTAATAGCAGACGACTGGTTTAATTTCTATTAAAAGGGGTTCAAGTCTCTTAGTGAAGGAAGAAAAAGTTTCGAGATAAAGATGCCTTCTCGTCTTTATCACAACGAAACAGTGCAGAGTGTCGTCGACGAACTTGGGAACTGGCTGTAAGAAACAATTAATCATAATCTTGTATTCTTAAAAACCATTTTATTTCAGCTCTCAACTTGGTCTTTGAATAAAGGTCACAATTCTTTACGTTTCGTTCGCAAAAACAACATGAATTTCCCTTAAACGAATCATTGTTTCGATAAAAGAGTTTTGTAAGAAAAAATAAATTTAAATGTAGAACAAGTCGCCCCAAATCAAGTGTACCTATTCGATATCAATTCAAATCAGACGGAGCGATCCATTACGGCATTGGTTCACTGGTCCGCCCAAATTATGTTCAATGGATAATTAATCGTGCCTGTTCACTCCAATAACAATAGCACCATAATCGACGTGATCATTATGATCTGTAGGTATGCCGCTTGCCGTTTGTGTGTAATTCTGTGCACTAGTGATGTGACTTATTTATTATTTACATACGTACTCCAAGTTGTTTAAAACTAAAATAACATTTATGTCGGTTTCTAATTAAGTTCCAAATGTAAAGTAGATTACCTACTCTAATTTTTGTGTTTAGTTATTGTGTTATATTTTTTACCGAGTGCTAAATGTGCAAAATTGGAAATTTTGTAAACATAAAAATGTCTGAATGTGCATTCATTTGTACATTAGACGGCGGTGAGCACTTTGGTATTGGGAACCATAAAATATGATGAAAGAAACCACAAAATACTGAATGAAATAAAAATAAATTGATGCGGGATTCGTACGGTAGGCGCTATAAAATCTAAAGCTTATCCGGGCTACATGAATATGCGGAAATATTTTCTAGCACGAGGTTTTAGAGGGCAATGTTTTTTCAAATCAGCATCTGAGTTGAACCCATCGGAGCTACCTATACATATTTTTAAGCTTTATTAAAATATTTAAAAATATAAGGTTTAATTATAGATCCCTAATACAAAGAAATACACAAAATTTCATAACTGTATTTTCATAACCATCGAAGAGTCAATCCTGGACATAGTATCAGGTCGTGGTTATTATAAAAATGCATTGTCATCAGGACGGAAGGTTTATGCTAACTTTCAGCTCCGTACTGTAAGAGGAAGTGGGTGTAATTAGGCTTGCAAGATTAGACCCGGAACAAACAAATATACTAACATACTAATATACAAACATACACTGCAAGTTAAATAAAAGCTTGTAAAAACTATGAAATGAGATAAAAATAAACCACTGCTTGTTTCATAACAACAACTCCCAGGAAAGTAGAATAATTGGATCTTAAAAGGAAATAACCATAACCAAGACGAAGTTGAGAGAAAGCAACTCCTCTACATTGATTAAAAAGTTATGTTTTTCGTTACCTGCTCACATGTATATAATTTGTTTTATATGAAATTGGTCTATCATTATTTTTCACCCATCACTTTAATCTCTATAGCCATGTATTAATGTTCAATAAGAGAAAATGTATGAGTCATTAAGATGCCTTAGCCTAGTCTTCTTCTGTTATTTTTAAAATTAAAACTGCTTACCTAAGCGCACGTTCCGATTTTTCGCGCTTATATATAAGAAAATATTACCTTCCATCTTAAAGTAGACCATCCCTATAGAATTTTTTAATTTATGATATTGTATTGATTATGATATGATATTGTAAATTTCTAGAACTTGATACTTGCATATACAAGAATTGCTCATACTATAGTATAAGAATCTCCGACCGGGATCTCAGAACAGATGTATGTATTTTATAAGCTAGTTTGTCAACTAGGTGAGTTCTGTAAGTTTAGGCGCCAAATTCAATTGGGGTTTGTACCGCTGGCACATCTAAACCGTATAGGAGTTTGCGACCCAATCCCGTTCTCACCTGCAGTAGGATTTGAATTTCAAATAAGATGAAACAAACCGACTTTGTTGTAACTTAAACGTAAGTTTATTGTCGCGTGTAGCATTGGTTTCACTACTGTAAGCATATATGTGAAAAGAATATCTTCAATGTACAGGATTTAGGCGGAGATGGGAACATATTTTCCTATTGATAGCTTTTATATATTCAGCAAAAGGAATATGCAGGACAATAAACGTATTAATAATTATGATACTGATATTTAAAACAATGTCATTTAACATAGAGCATTTAAAAAAAGAAAAATCCACATAGTACCACTCTAAGCTAGTAATTTAAAAAAGTGCACCATTTAGTTAAGGTTTTATAATGGTACAACACTTGCTACTTTTCTAGCTAGAATATTTTTTGTAAATTCTTTGTGAAAAGACTTCATTTTAAAGAACCTCATATAACTAGTGAAAATTGTTATTTTGCTGCAATAATCTCAGATATTCAAAATAATTTAATCACAAACATTGTTAGAGCGAGATATGTAGATGGTAACGGTACTTGTTGTGAAATCGAGACGAAATAGTGGCGAGGATTTGCTCCATATATTTATTTATTTCGCAGTGCGAGTTTGCATGTTAGTTTGTTCGTGGGTCTACTCTTGCAAGAACCACTTCTGCTTTAAGGAACAGAAATTTAACTTATTGCTTCTCTTGAAAATAATTAATTTTTATGATAAGTAACATATGTACGTACATATGTTCTTTGTTTTCGTTTGACGGATCTCGTCAACTGCTAACAATAATTACGAAATTTTAGGTAAATTTCTTAGTACGGCCTTTCAAATAATGACTTAATTTCTAAATCGATTTGTCATAAATTTATTGCAATTTACAATTTCATTCAATGTATCTTATTTCCGAATCAAACATAAAATGTACAACGTCCCGTAATAACTTTATTTTTACTAACCTACAAAGACTATTAGAGTTTCCCATTGTCCATATACACAGAAAGTATAATATGTTACGTGTTATTATATAAACATCCTTCACACAGTCGGTACATTGTGTCACGACGTACAGAAACGGGAGCAAGTCAGCTACAGTCGCTACAGAGCGAAATTTTAAAACTTTATGTTCCTCATTATTTCAAAGGGCCAAGCAGTCTAGGAAACTCGCTACGTGCCTTTTTTCTTCTCCTCTCGCCCTTACTCAGAGTGAGAACTGAAAGCCGAGACGAAAACAAAGCCCTACGCAGACTTCCTCGTTATTTGCTAACAAGAAAGTGCAATAGTAACTTTGGGATTAATTTACAGTTTGTCTCTGTAAAAAAAAAAACTGTGTCACTATAGAACGTATGTACATATGTATGTGTTGTTAGTCAGTACTAAGCGGGGTCAGTACTCCGCTTGCTAAGCGACGAGCTAGGGGTTCGATTGCCAACCACCTGGCAGATGTGTGTTTCGATATACATAGATGCTGTACTACCACATACGGACAACATATCTATGTGAGAATATTGTAAAAACTCTTCAGTGAACAAATTCTAGAAGTACTCAGAAATATTAAAAATAAATCACTTAATACATAAAATGTTGGCTCTGACAGCTTCAGAACATGATAAAATACAATAGCTGTTAGTATACCCTACATCTAAAGCATACAATTTCTGAAGATATATAATTTCATATCATCAGAATACTTATGTACAAGAAGCTTCTAGAAATTATTTTTAGGATAAAATACCGAAAATACGTCGGCTTAAACGTGGGAATAAAATAAAAACGACCATAAATAACGTTCCCATAAGCTCGATTAAATTCTTTATTCTTAAAGTAAGAAAGGAGAGGGAATTTCTCTACTAGACGTCTACATCTCAAGCAATTTTTCACAACTATATCTTTAGACGTTCGACTGTGGTACAATATTTAAAACTTCTTCTTGCTGTCGACTTCAGTATGTATGTGCAGATATGTTAAGTTTTCTGACAACACAATATGGATATTAGCAATAATATAATACCATTACCTAGGATTTATAGCTCTGAAATACTAAGGTTAAAAAATCTATAAAAAAACACTGATCAATTTGTATTACTTTTATTTATAAACGTTATAGATATCTTTTACACATATGTAATATAGAGTATTTGTTTGTGCGTGTTTCGCTAATATTCTCAGAAACAGTTTAATCAATTTGATTGCAGTTTTCACTAAAGCGCGGAGAAACATAAATATGTATTAATTTTATTTAAATCGATTCACAAATAACAAAGTATCTTTCAAAGGAAGGTACAACCGCTGATATCCTAACACTTACACCGAATGCTGGCTGTATACCGGGGAACCGCTAGACTATCTGATTGATAGCTCAAAACTTTTCAAGCAAAGTATACATAAAAGGACTGATAAGTTCGCTGAGGGAGCGTTAGCCTTCGAAAAAAGCGATAAGTTAAAATCCATAGTAAGCCCAGGTTCCAAATAAGTATAACTTTTACTATTATGAACTATTAAACTATTACCGGGTAATAACAAGCAAAATTCATTTGTCAATCACATCAATACGTCAGTCAAATAACGAACTTTGAGCATGTAAGGCCCAGAAAAATAGTTTTACGAATATTTTTATAATGAAACCCGTAGCACTCTTTTCAGCTTTATCAGAAAGTAATAAGATTATCCCGTAACAGCAGCTTCGATAAGATAATCAAAGCCTTTAATTCCAATTAAAAAGTGGATTTTTTTTGTGAAAAAAAATCCCGTGGCAAAGACGACTCCACCAGCGAAACACAATCAGTCCGAACAAGCAGAAAATCGAACCCCAAATCATCCAATCGTAGTAAATCTCAAATTCCGAGTGCGCAGCTAAGGAGCCGGCCCGTCCCGACCAAGTCGCTCATTTAAATTGCAGATGCCCCTTGGGGAAGGAGCGCCGACTCCCGCGATATGCTAATCATAGCCAAGCCAAGGATTATCCCTGTTTACACTCAACAAACTCACTTAATTTCGCACTGACAGCCCTATTGTTATATATACATATATATTTATTATAAATTGTAAGTGATCGATATGAGGCAATAAACATATTTTTCCCTCCCTGTTCCTTCACAGCTATGACATACATAGGGACGTTACAGAAGCGGGTCCTTTGCTTACATATTTGCCAGGAACGCATTAAAAATGCCCCTTGTGTAGCTATTGCTCATTGCCTAGTCAAGCAGAAAATTACAGATATTTGAGAGTTACTGGCGTTGTTAATTCATAATATATCTCGTAACAATTATATTAGAAATTTTGTCTATATATTTGTAACAGTGAAATTGAACCAATTAAGTAATCGTTTTTATTTATGTATCGTAGTAAGGTTACAGTAGCATTGATTTATTTATAGGCTCACAAATGAGAAAGACGTTTCATCTAAAGATCCCATTTTTATCGATACAAGGTTAAGGCAGTTTCTAGTGTTTAATACGATGCGTAAAAGAACCCGAATATAACTGGTCCCATGCGTAAGATGACATCAGGTCGTTACATCATACGAATCTATGTCAGATGAGTCGATACTGCAATAAAACGAATGTGTTCAAACTGCTGATCTGAATTCTGCTCTCTGATCAAATATTATCGTATAATTTGAGTGGCAATACTCGTAAAATGTACAAGAAATTGAAGCCCCCAGATGTTTCCATTAAAATTTTCAGTCACAGGAATTCCTCAACGTTTTCGGTTCACGATTAAATTTGAAGGAACTTTGTGACACCTCGAACGATGTTTTCTTCGTTAAGATATTCGTCTGCAGGACGCGGTTAATTTAAAAACTTTTAGAAGTTTGTAATTTGATGCCATGTACGAGCATGTCAATACATACGTGAGTTGAAAACTTTTACGTACGAGTATCTCTTAACATGTGAACAGCAAAGTTTATTAAGTTAAGTTTACCTACGTTATAAAATATCTTCAAAGTTTTTTAAAACATACATATGTATATTTGTTATTTCTACTTCAAAGTTAAATACTTAAAATGTTGAGGTAAAAAAAATAAAATTTTATCAATTAGAACAAATATGAAGACGGAATCTCGAATGATAATTTATTACTAATCAAATACATATAAAAGCTAAAAAGCGTCCGCAATGCACAAAGGATGATAAGGGTCGCCTAACTGAATAAAAGAAACAAAAAAATACATACAAAGTCAGAATATTGTACATACATTAAAAAAAATAGGAAAAATTAATATACACCCGTGTTTACATTATAATAGACATCACAAAAAGCTTAAAAACCAATTGATGCAAAAATATCGATTCCTCGAAGTATCATAAATTTCTGTTCACATAATCGATTAATGTCCTCATGTAATAACCAATATTTCAATAAATACTCCAGGGGTGTACTTGGACACCAGTTTGGTACCAATAAGTACTGAAGGCGTCGTAAAGTCGACCAGAGTTGGCAGTAATGCGAATTTATGTCGACGGACTCTCCGAGGCGCCTTGCCGATATCGATTCCCTAATAGCCTATTTAGCAATGTTTCAGTTTCGGACCCGAAGTCAATTTGCTGATATCGGGACGTAAATTTATTTAATTTTCCATTTTTTGTAAAAATTATTAAAAATCCCATACAAACACAGAGAATGTCTCATTCCCTTAAACACAGTTAGTTATATACGTTCTTTATAAAAGTCTTATTTGCTGAATATCCAACTTAAAGCACATTGTATAAGTTAATAATATATAGAGTTGAAAATTCTTATGAATTTCCATGAGAAAATGGATGGTCATACCACTGGTTTAGAATACAGGGTTTTGAGGAAACAAAATACAGAAACAGATAAAAATAAACCAACTAAATCGTTATATATTAGTATTTTAACGTTTGTATATTAGATTATTATATACCTATATTAGTATTTTTTATGTTACGAGTAAATCTTGCAAGCTTAATTAGACCCACTTCCTCGCACACTACAGAGCGAAAATCTTGCATAAAGTTTTAATCTTGATGATAATGCATGCTTATGACCTGATACAACGTTCGATTGGCTCCGGACAAGGGAACTCCTGAACGGTTAACAAAACAAGTATGAAATTTTATGTTTCTTTGTATTGTGTCTACAATTAAAGCCTGTGTTTTTAAATATGTTTATCATCTCTAAAATAAGACTAGAGCAATGCATGTAGATATACGACAGCCTTTGTACGGGAATTGTGGAATGATAGATTAAACTCGATAAGACAGATTTATTAATATGATATAAAATGGAGGGATGGGACGCGGCGGACGCGAGACCGCTTATGATAGCATTCAATCGCGACGTGAATTAAAAAAATGAACAATACAATGTAAACTGCTGAGTACTCTAAAAATGATATGCAGTTGTACGTGTCACAGGCCGTACAGCCCTAATACTTGAACCGATGTGATGTAACAAGGGGACGGAATGTTTGAGGTATCGACGCGGGTATGCAGAATACGACTGCGAACATTTAAATTGAAATCGCCGACGCGTTTATGCGATATTGAATTACAGAGTTCCCGAGGAACATCACACAGAAGGATTTTGATTAAATTCTATATTAAATGTCTCTCAGTGACAGTGATGTCGTAATAAATAAGTACCCTTGTACCGACATTTATACGTAGATTGATGCAAATAAAATAATAAACTAAATCAGGTAGGTCAAATAACTGCATCAATAGCCAATTATTGGTTGCCTAAACGTTTTGTCGTTAAAAGAATATAAATTGCCCGACCGCAAATTTTTTCCAAGTCATACGAAATTGCATATTATTGAAAAAAAACTTTGATTCCTTAACCCAAAAACTTGCTTCTTATTCTCATGGTAAATGAAGACCTATTTTTTAAGAAAGCGATTGCATAGATTTATTTTTTATTGCTTTTCGTTTAATATATACTGTATAACATATCTTTTACTCAATGTTAAAATTAAAAAAATATATATCAAAAACCCAACTATACATAGGTAAGTAATGAACAGAAAGTACAACCGTAATAATAAGTACAACCATAGGTGGACCCCCGTTGGGCGCCAAAGTTTGCGATATGCGGTCTGCCGCACGAAAAGTAATTAACATCGCGCCTTCCTCTCACCCTACAGTACTTGGACAGAATAACTGATTTTATGATGACTTTAGATACATGCTTATTTCAGTACTCACACTGTTCTCTGTAACATGACACTTGACACTTTTAATTTTGACACTTTTAATTTTTAGTTTATGTTTAACAAAATGAATACTAATTTTTAGGATCGTCCATGTGCGAGTTCAATGTAATCTAATTATTGGAAGAATCGAGAAATCAAGTCGTATCAATTTTAAATATTTTTGTTTCCTACAGTCAACTAGTGAGCATAGATTTCTCCTCACAACCACGAAGGTCTAGTTTCAACGCACAACTCCAATGAGAATGGGAGTAGATTTTAAGATTATAGTGATTTAGTTATGATTACATACTAAGTAAACATTACAGATATATTAACACAACAGCCCACATGTTATATGTATTTATTCTTTATTGACCAAAATAAAATATCACGGTACGAATGGCGAGCTTAATGTTAATTGCATTCCCTACTAGCTAACCACATAAGACCAACCAGAAATACACGAAAAACGATTTGTAGAGTGTATCTATAATTTTTTTTGTCACAATATAAGTTAAATCTATTACAGCTGTCACACCTAGTCACGCAGCGTTTGTTTGAACCTCATTTCTACGGTTTAGTTGTAGCCGCGGTACTCCGGCCCACATGTTAGGTACCTCCCCCCGGCTCTCCCCACTCCCCCCCCCACTCCCCCCTCCCCACGCAACACTCAGTGAGGCACAGCGATTGAATTAAACTTCGGCACGGTTGTTGTGGTTCGGATCCGAGGTTGGTTTTGTCGCCGGCGTTTTGTGCAGCTGCGATTAAACTAGCAATACTTGTCCGGCATTTATTAGTTTCGCTTTCAACAGTTCGGGTACGTGTTCGAAATTTCTTCGACTGCTGCGGCTTGAATTTGCAATCAACTATTCGATATTAGTTTCAACTGATGACGATGTTTCTAAAATATTGGCGTGTTCGGCCGGACCTTGTTTTGCAATTTCAATTTGAATCTAAAATAGAATTGTTGAAATCAAGTTGGAATGAAGTAGTCTTTAGCTCAGTTTACAATGTTTCAGGAACTCATTTTGAATAGATGGCTACTAAATATAAAGCACAAAATCAAAAATCGTGTATCATGTCTAATTGACGTGACGTGTAATTACAGCTATGTCACTTTATCCTATATATTTAAAATTGAATATGTATATCACGGAATAGCCGATAGAGAGTTAAGTAATAAGTCAAACGTTATTGAAACGTATGTTTTATTTACTATAACAAAATAACATGATTTCATTATTATGGTGACACAGAAATTCTTTCAATTATGACTTCCTCGCGGGCCGGTCCAGTACAGCGCCCGGATAGGTACACATAATTTAAAAAAAAATATATGACTTCTTGAAACTTCTGCCAAGAATAGGATGACAAATGAGACTTAAAAATTCATTAATATTCTAAAAACTTAGTAAACAAATCTATTAACATTTCCTATCTCAAACGTTTCTTACTTCATCATGAAATCCCGTCGTGAAATATATTTTCTTTGTTTTTTTTTTCCAGCAATATTGTTACTTTGGAACTTGTTTGAGAAAGGTCACAAAATTTACAAAACCAAGTAAGCATAAAAAATAACAACAAATAAAAAAAAACATAAATTATTCAGGATTAATAAAAGATGCCGCAATATTTAAAGCATCAGGTGATTGCGAGTGTAACAAAACAATCTATCGAGTACATCAGCAAGCCTCATTCATCATCGGAACACATAAAAGTATAAAACAATAAATAACCAAACTAACTTGTTCGAATACAATGCGATTGTGAAATATATCTTATGCCATTAAAAATTGGCACGAGCCGCTCGAAACTGGCAAAAAAGAACTAACAACTAGACAAACTTGGGGCATTAAAAACAGAAACATAACGGGAAGTTTCTCTTGTTAACCCCACGCTGCATAGTACATGAGCTCAATGTCAACAGTTATAAGTTTTTTCCACGTAGAATGAGTCTCCGAAACAAGGAGTGTAGAGCACTAGGTAGAGTATGGGGGGCGGGTTGTTCTCCGGCTAGGGGACAATTAGCGCGCGACTCGACACTGCTTGAGTTTTAACAACACAGCTCGGAACACTCAGCATCATTCACGAGATGCCTTTACCCCCGACTCTACCTATCAACTCTACCTAGAGACATACTAATGAAACGTTATTCGGTACCGCTTATTAACCGGCACATGTGGAGTAACAGCGTTTAAACCAATATTATTATAGCTTAGTGTGTCACGAAACGGTAGATTAATGAGGCAATTAGAAACGTTTTAGAGTTATATGGAGGAAGTGGTATTTTGCCAGCGTCACTGAATGTACGCTAACTGTCGTTGAGATAACAGTTGCGGTTGTATAAAATCATGTTTCGAATTATTTTAAGTAACAAACGTATCACGTAATACGTATCGTTTATTCAATGTACAATATGACAATTCACACACGACTATCTGATTCCAAACTAAGCGTTAACTTCTGCTATGATGATCAGACAACTTATAAACATATACAAATTAATTTTAAACACAAACTTACGAGTATATGTATAGATGTTTTTCTTGTTCACCACAAGAATAAAGGTCTGGTTACTTACTAACTCTGGTTTAGCAGTCGGGTTTACTAATCAGACTAGGCAAGGCAACGTGAGACAAAATATCATAGTACATATATGTATATGCAATTTCTGTAGATATTGAGTTCTGAAGATCGTTACAAAATTGGATATTTGAAATTTGTATCAATGTCTACATTACGTTCGTTATAATATTGCTTGAAGTTTGCTTGAAAGCGCTAATCTCAGGAACTACCGGTCCAATTTGAAAAATTCTTTCAGTGTTAGATATCCCGTTTATAGAAGAAGGCTATAGACTATATTTTATCACGCTAAGTCTGATATGAGCAGAGCACCAATGAAGAATGTTTCAAAATTGGGGGATTTTTTTTTCCTATTGAGAACTTCCGCTGCGTGTACTGCGTAAACGGTAAAAGTTTCGCAAAAATCATGTATGACAGAAACGGAGTCGAGGGTTAAAGTTAGCTTTAACTCAAAGGAACTATTCCACGGAGATGAAGTTGCAGGCGGAAGCTAGTATTATATAAAAATACATCATAAAATATACATACATACATATGTATGTATGTTAGAACATCTTGAACAACATTCTTATGATTTCTATTTACCTACATGTAAAACTTTGACATTATACACGAAGGCGTACAAGTAACAGTGCGTTACAACAATCAAATTTTAAAAAGGTTTTTAGCCGCAAAAACACTGGAGTATGTACTTACGCAAATAAAAAAAAACCCAACAGAAAATATCTGAGTGTTAAAATTTTGTCAACTCAAAATAAATTCTAGAGCTTTAAATCCCCCGAGATCTAACCGGGAATGGTGTCGCTTATTGAAGATACCCATCGTGAGTGGTGTGGCCATATTTAAAATAATTGAAACGGGACATGACGAAACCTAACGCGCTCATAGCGACCTGCGTCAAATATCCTAATGTGTTTGACCGCAAAACCACATGCCGAACTACGAACTTTCTTCACTACAATCGTCATATCATTTTTAATAAAATTTGCATGTTAATTGATATTATTATATACGTTCAGAAGAAATCGCAAGACGACCCCTTCTCTAATTTAAGTTTGACAAAATTTACCAGGGACGATCTATGTATGTATGTCAAAATACTTATTTCTATGGAGAAAAGTACATTTTTTATTTTTGATATCATTATCATTTCGCATAGAAAAACATATAACAGTAACGTATTTTGCATCGCTCGTAACATTGTTGCATTATTTGAGTGAAAACGTGCTGAATCTTGCAGCGCGAGGGGAATTTGTGTGTTACTTATATGCCACTCCGTGCTTCAGAGGACACGTTTAGCATTGATTGATGCTCATGTTACCTGGAACTTATAAGAACATATCAATATGCTTAGGGCACCGTAAAAGCTTATTACAAAAAGAAATAAAGATTATTTTTTAAATATTAAAGTGACAAAATCTAAGTCGTTCATTTTAACCGGTTGAAGTTGTTTACAAACAGTAGCGTTAAATTAACTTGTTGGAAAGTTAAGTAATAAGAAACTGTGACAAGAGTCCAGTTCTCAAAACTGGGTTTTTCCGACAGTAATAAAATATCTGGCGACACTACAGAAGACGGTCGTCTTGTTATTTAAACGTTATAAATTTTATTATAAATTTCTTCAGTATTTCTAGAGTCGGCGGCTGCATTGAAATGTTTGTTTAGTAAGAGAAATTAAGTTAAACTACTCAATTTTATACTTTTCCCGCTTTGGTAGACATTTGATAAACTTCTTTTAAAATGCCCAGAGAGAAGAACTATCAACTTATTATATTACGTTAAAGTAAGCGGATGATACTCGTAGTTGCAGTAGGATTGTAATGAGTGCAGATGCGTATTTTTCAGAGATTATTTTTATCCAAGAATCAGACACCCTGACAAACGTGTAAAGTAGCCATCTGAAGGCATTCACTGACACACAAAATTTATCACCGACGTGTTGCAATCCTAAAATTGACACGGACTGCTCAGTCGCTTTTTAGTGTCCGAGCATAATACAGATCTTAAAGAGAGAATTCTTTAAAGTTAGTGCGCTATGCCACCTGAGTGTCTGGGTGTAATAAAATATTTATATAATCACGTATGTATTTAAAAAAACATATACATGTTTGTTTAAAAGTTTTCCGATCATCATAGTACAAGCTAATGCTTAGTTTGGGAGTGTATGTTTTCCAAAGATAAGAATTTATATTTATAACAGCTACTGATGCTATATGTCAAAACTTGATGTACTCGTACCTTATGGGGCAGGAAAAATTAATTTCACTACGGAAATAATAACTAACTACGTAACACGCGATATTTGTATATTTAGCACGCCCATATTTCGACCTACTAATAATGTGCACAGACTACGAAGAAAGGAGCTTAAAATCATACATCGTTCATCGTTGAAAGTGTACCACGTCTAGATGAGGTTCGCTACAAAGGACAAATGTAGCTCTTTAAATTTAAACAAGTCGCATAGCCTTAACATTTCAAAAGGGAATTAGTAAATTCAAATTATTTTACAATATCATTATGTCATTTGCCGTCAGCCACGCGAAACATCCTTACGATAAAATAATACAATTTTCATTTTAATCCTCGTTTTAGCAAACGACCGTGTAAAACGTAGATATTAACTTTTCATCATTTGTTTACGCTCGCATAAAACCAGCTTACGTTTAAAAACTCATCTGCGGTGAAGTATTCGGAGGAAGTTATTAAATGTCGGGTTAGTGCACACAGGCGGTATATAATAAAACTAAATGAAAACAGTGATTCGCGCGTGCATAATAAACGGACCATTTTGAAGAGAAAATTCTTTTCCGACTTTATAAAACGCACACGCAATACGAAAGAGTTCTATGAATACCCATTCATTTTAATACTTCCCTCTCTTTTAGTTTTCATGATTTATCGATGTACATATTTATTTAATATTTATGAGTGTTTAAAGGAATAAATGCTCAAAGTAAAAAGCAAACTTAACTTTCAAATAAATGTAAAATATATAATAGAAGTTTTCTCCGTTTTTTGTCTCGTATTACTTTTAAGTAGATGCCTGGTAAGCCGATTTCATCGGTAAGTATGTACATGTAGTCAGGAAGGTCGTTTAGCGAAACTACAAAATGTTGGTTGCCTAAAATCTAAATGTGAAATTATGATATTTTTCATATTAATATTATCCCAATTACTTCCATTAAATTCATAGCATCACCACCACAAACTATAAATTTTCATTATAATTATATCTTTTTTTATATCTTTGGACAACTCACACACGGCCATCTGATCCCAAACTAAGCGTAACCGTGTACTGTGGTGATCAGACAACTGATAAACATACATATACAGTTTTAAATGCATACATAAATAGACATTTTTATTACACACCCATACACACAGAACAAACATTCCTGCTCATCACAGTAAAGTTTGACCTGGGTGGGAATCGAACCCACGACCTCTGGTGCAGTAGTCAGGTTCACTAACCACTAGACCAACCGGCCTGTCAATTGTTTTTCGAGTTTTCTAAAATCCGATTACATATTTAATATGCAATTAAAACCCATATTATCATA
>DWJZ01003261.1:0-17436 GCA_018249125.1 Asbolis capucinus
TAAAATTTTGTATATTTGCTTGGAAAGTCAAACTACTGTCAGTTTAATATTTATAAACTCGTTAGATTACGCTGTGGGGTTATTCTATTCATTAAAATGTAATTTATAAAGTATATTTTACCTGTCCCTAATCCCACACAGATATTATGCTCCAAGAGATCTCGCACAGGACATAGCCCCGACCGTAGCCGTGTATTGGAGGCTGGGCAGTGCGCCACTGACACGCCCTTACACGATAGGAGCTTCATTTCTTCGCTGTCTAGATGCACCGCGTGTGCCATTATACACTAGTATTGAAATGTATTTATTTAGTGCTAGTCTGCCCGCCCGAGTGGCATTTATTTATTTTACATTTAAGTTAAGTTTTTATATTTTATAAACTTGACTACAATCCCACCTGACATAAGTGGCGATGTAGTCCTAGATGGTAAAGCGCATTAACTTAGAAGAAGCATATTCACTCTTGTTTTGAAGACTCCTACATTACACTCGAGCGGAAACACAGACGCTGTCAATTTATTCCAATCCTTCGCAGTACGCCATATAAAGAACGAGGCGAAAGATGGATACCCGGAGTGCGTCGTGTCGTGCGATGGTAGAAGGGGTGGGAGGAATTAAGTCATGTAATTCCTGCGTATACTTCAAAATGCACCCTATAAAATACCGAGAGGCTGGCAACCCTGCGCCTGTGCTCGAGGCCTTATGTATGCTGATATAAAGTAGGCTAGTAAACACTGATATGGAAATTTATTTTTATAAGACTAGTGTCCGCCCGTGATTTTGCCCGCGTGAAATGTTGATAGTAGTCTGTGTTATGCCAGACGCTGTGTGAAATTTGATTCAGATCCGTTCAGTAGTTTTTGCGCGAAGGAATAGCAAACATCCAATCAATCCATAAACTTTCTTATTTATAATATAAGTTTAATAGCAAAAGAAACCATTCTGGTCATGTCAAATGACAAGTATTGGAATTTGTATTACTCACCCGACTATTGAGAATTCCACACTTGTCATAAACCTCGGAATAACTTCGCGAGGAAGGGAATACGCCGAGAACATGTTTTATTTCCTGTAGGTTCTCTGATATATGACTCTGAAATAATATATATACCTAATTCCATTAATCTTGCTTCTGAGAGAATATCTCCTATTGTGGACGACGAGGCGATGGTACTATCTGGTTTAATAAGACGGTGCTAATTTGTGATGTTCATAAATAGTAACCCGTATGTTACTTGTACCGGCAACACATGGGGTGTCCAACGCCAGTTTTTATACCAATTTCTCGAATCACGTATTGTGATATTGAAAAATTGTTACGGCCCAAGATAAGATATATTGGTGGTGGTTTGTTTATAAGTCTTGAACGGAAGAAAAAAAATTACCATAGTTTCATGTAGATATTTTAAATACCTACGTTTTAGTAAGGAGCAATGCTACGTAATTTACTAAAGAGAATTTTTATGTCTTAACAGAATATAAACTGTGCAAACTGTTGTTTCTTGAGTCTACGCATATAGTGATGGCAATACAGTAGAAGCTAATAGTTAATAATCGACAATGAATTTAGTCGTGACTAAAACAACGTCTAGGAGACAGATTTGAGTCAGGTATTGAGACTTCGTATATGTACGTGGTAGCATTCGATTTGGAGACAAAATAATTTGATTCGAGTGGTAATCGGAATAATCGCGAATCTGCATAACTGAGGGTCATATATTTGACTTTTCACTGTATTATCATTTTAACAAATTATGGGTTAGAATTAGTATGTAAATGGTAAGAATATTTAAGAAATATTCTTGTATTTTTGAATTAATTTGTGGTATATTGTACCTGTATCCCACATTTATATTTCTCCGCTATAGCTGATAATCCAGTCATCAATTCCTCATCACAACTTACTGCAAACCTCGGTGTTATTATTGGTTCCACTAAAGTATTCTGAAATGGATTTTTCGTGTATAAGTCAATGATTGACAACATTACTACCTAAAAGCATGTGGCATTGAACTTAAAAAATAATAAGCATACAAATTGAGTACAACCTTGTTCACTCTTTTCTTTAAAACATTACAGACTGAGACGGTAACTGAGTTATCTTTAAGATCATTGGATCTTATCTCAAGTATATTGATAGTCGACATTGTCGTATATCAAAGTGTAGTAAGTTGTCAGTGTTGAAGTGTCAGCACTCTTATTTGTCTCTATTATTTGAGCATCTGTCTTGATATTTAAAAGATATGCCATAGTTCAGTTGGTCAGCGAAACTGACGTTTTATTAGTTTACCTACAAATCAGTAATATTAATTTGACAATGAACATTTATTAAATATACACTATTCTTTTTCTGCCACCTGTCGTGGACCAACAGGTGATTAGTGTGTTGGAGTGAAATCATTGAGGTTTTGATTCTAGGTGATTCAAAGGTACTGCTGCGCCTTTCTTCTTTTTCCCCACCCGTGCAGATTTTGCAAGACGTAAGTACATAATTTCTTTTTTGATTGGTTAATGGCGTGATGCGTTAATGGCACCCCTGTTTTCTCTAATGGCAGCCGTGACTATTTAGTATCAGGTGACATGATAATACATGGTATGAGTCCTTATTTTTCATTTGTTTGCCTATATACATAAAAATTTATGACGACAAGTTGATATGTAGCAACACGCGCCAGGTACAGTCAGTACTTTATAAAAACATGACGTTATGAATCAACTCACCCTAAGTCCTCTAACATACTCAATAAATTCTTTTGTTTCTTTCAACTCGGTGTAAACATCATTGTAGTAGCCTGCTTCATTTCTTATATTCATACTGACTTTACCCACTAGAGCTCTTTGCTGATGTTCTACCACTGCATCAATCAGTTGCATTGTACCCTTCAGGTGCAGGGAACCAAAGTAACAGGCTGTTGTTGTACCATTTCTTAAAAGAGTTTTCTGAAATCAGAATTTATTATTGTCTTAACATTCTTTGACAATAATTAATGAATTATTCTCTCTCAAATATCAACCTTACCATCAATATTGCTATATGCCAGGGGCACAACAAGGTTCATTCATTCATACAGAATTTATGGTTTGTAGTCAGAAGGTTTGTTGATAATATATCTAATTCAAGTAAATTTTTCAGAGATTATTTTTTTTAAGCCTTACAAATAAAGCAATGTACATACTTACCACAACTTTGTTATAGACTTTATTAGCAAACTGTACATCACTGTATTTTTTCTCCAGTGGAAAAGTGTATTTATCAAGCCATTCAAGAAGAGGTCGGTCAAGACCAAGACCCAGGTTAGGAAACTGTGGTGCATGAGTGTGGCAGTCTATAAACCCTGGAATCATTATCTCACCATCTTCTAGGTACGTCAATGTATAGTTATTGAAATATCCTGATTTCTTCAAATCATTAAACTTCTGTGTAGAGTCCGTTAAGGTTATCTGAAATACATGATAACCTTTATATTAATATTAACCAGTATATTACGTTAATAAAATTCCTGAAGAGACTGATAACGTAAGCAAACTAGTTAAATTTCATCATGGTTGGCTTAGAATTTAACTTACAAATATTAACAGCTTTGTTTTATTCAAAATCATCTATGACAAATTATAAATAAAAAGTACTATAACGATACCTGCCCATGTTCCACACAAATGAATCCATGCAGAATATTTAAATTTTCAAGAGAAATTGAAGATATAAAAGTTCCTATGTAAACACACTTGTCTAAAGACATTTTTTATTTTAATAAACACTATATTATCTAAACGGAATGTATTAGACGGAAGAGTTCAAAAACAAACTGACTGCGTCATATTGTTAGTTATTATCTTTAGAGCTGTGTGGCTGAGATAACGCAAAAAAAACAATATAAATTTTATTTCAATATCCTACATTTTATTTTGTTTTTTATTAAGAAATTGAACTGATGCCTGACTGACATAGAAAACGTCAGTGGCAGATTTCGAAACAAAATAATGTTACCAGCTTTACCCATTGATGTCTAAATGATTTATCGAAACGATGTATCACCCCTACAATAATGTAACATATGTAAGTATAAGAATTTTTAATTAGTTATGGACTTTTTTTAGTTTAATAATTTTACTAATTTTCAATCGCTTGTGCTGCTTGACCTATGAATATATGTATTTATAAATATAAACATCGGCCGACCGATAAATGTAATTTTGTACAAATAATATACAATTTTGATAGATCTCCATTTATTATGTGTATGGGCATTAAAGATTGTGATTTTAATACAGCGAACTGATATAGTATACTGAACAGGATAAATTTGAAACTGCATAGTTCATGGAAAATTTAATGTTATTGATCATACTGGTACAATTTCGCATTCAATAAATCCCTTCCATCTATTCTATCATTAAAAAATCATAGAAACACTACAAACACATTAATGGATACTAAGACTACGTTTTTTGTCTTAAACCACTGCATTACACATTTAACTCGTTATCACAGAACTCAGGTTATGTAAAAGGAGCTCTTAGTATAAGCATTATTCAACTTATAAAATTTTAGACATACCATTTACTTATAACCTATGTCAAAATGTATGTGTTGCATGTTGCAACACTAGTGTATGCAAGTTTCAATATATAATAATAGATGGCGTTGAACATAAAGTTGAATCACGCTGATCAGATTCTATGGCACTTCTATTAGAAACAGGACACAGTTGCAGTCATCGTTTAATCACGATGTTTTCTTTTATATATTTTTGGTATGGCATTATATATCGATTTCGATAGTAATGTCTTGTTTACTATTGTGTTGAGTTTAATCAATTACTGTTTGCTCAGTTTACTGTTCTACGTAATCCTAATATGAATGTGACGAGGACGGAGGAAGAGAAAATTATTTGATTATTATAATAATATTTCATATTTGTTATAATGTTTCTAATGCAGTAATGCTTCTCTCCTAAGTGGCAGCGGGCTCGGCCGTTTGAAGGGTGGGTGACCGCTAGTGGCAAAAAATTTACGAACGTTTCCGTGCTTCAGAGAGAGCCATCGGTCCCGGTTGTTATTGTTAGATTTCAAGCGTTAAGCCATGTCGGAGGCCTTCGGGCTGCATGAAAACTTCCGACACCTGGGTTGACCACACACCCCTCCCACCAATCCGCATTAGAGCAGCGTGGTGAAGTATGCTCTAGGCCTCCTTAGTATGAGGAGAAAATCGTGCTCAATTGTGGGTCATAGATGGGTTGAATCGACACTGGTGACTCGACTTGCCCTTAGTGCGAAACAGAACAAAGTGCTCTTAAAATCGAAACACTCACTAAAGAACCCATCAGTATTCGCGAATGAATTTTTGAAATTTATCCAGTAAAAACAAATATTTTTTTCTTTATAATATAGAAGTAAAATGACATTTATTGCATTAATGTAGTATGTAAAAGGTGTTACAACATAAAATTGTGCGTATACGTGCGCGTCCGCGTTGCAACGTACACGTGTTAGTGTAGATAAGTAGATATATTTGTTGTAGAAATTATGTATTTATACAAGTTATATCTTTTTAAATTAATATATGAATTCAATATGTGACAATTAGGTATCTACTTATATTTCCAGACATAGAATGTGTAGTAGTAGTATAGTGTTTTATTTTATTTGTAAAAGAAAACGTCATAATTAGGTATCTGTTATATTTCTGTAATATAAAGACGAAGTGAAATGTTGAAAATGTCTAATTCAATTTCTGCAGTAGACGGAACAAAATGCTAATCAATGAATTCTAAATTAAATTAAATAAAAGTGCACATTCAATTACTTAATATGTACAATATATTTAACAATTCCAAGGTACAGACATATCTTATATTTTTATTATGGCTTGCGAGTAGAGGTCATTTTATACATAAAGTGGTGCCAACCATCTCTTGCCTGTTCAATGCCCGCGATCCAGTTCGGGAACTGTCCTGTGTTTTTGATCCAGATGTGAGAATTTAAAGAAGCAGCGCGTGCCAACGCTTTTTCTAATTGATTATTAATTTTGTGAGCTTCCTCAAATGCCTGTAAAAAAGTATATAATATTATGATAATAATATATGAATATTTTACCTATTTTGTTGATTGACCACTCAAATTGTTTGAACAGAAATACTGTAAAACTAATTTATGAGGTATTCGTTTATGCCATAATTAGGCCATAATCATATGCCATTCTTGCATTCTGATGACTTAGGTTGACTGATGCAATCTTATAAAATTGTTAATGCTGAAAGAACTTAATTACAATATTAGTGTCTTTTTCCAGAATAGAGTATTATATTTTAGTACTAGTAGGTAGGTATTTATTAACATTTCCATCAATGTATCTTTTTCTGGTATATATTACTATAAAGAGTCCTTACATAATTAAAGCCACTCTACACAACTAAGCCATGTCTCTACACCACTGAGCACTTGGTGAGGCATTTCTTCATACTGAGAAGATTCAAAGATTACTCCGTCATGCTGCTCCAATGCGGATTGCTGTAGGCATTAGACGGGACCAAAGGATTTACGTGCCCTTCGAAACACAGAAACGCTCAGGAAAGTTTTGCCACTATCGGTCACCCAACCTTCTATTCATCGCACTCGCTGTTGTTTAACTTTTTGGATTATTTACGATCGACACAATCCGCCTGTATAAGAACGCTTCAATACCACAATAGCAAGGTAACTTTGTACAAAATTGGAATCACCTGATTTATCGTATACGTGGCAGCAGATTGTCGTCCAGATAAACTGAGACAGTTAGCCTTTAGTAAAAGCCAACGAGGGTATACTGCGCGCAAAGAATGCGCGTCCTTTTCTAATTTTGCAAGTTCTTTGTCTGCCAACGAACGTAACTCCATGAGATCTACGACCTTAAAATAAAAGTTTAAGTAAGGAATCGGTGTTTCTTACGCGAAAAGATAATGAATTGAATATTATTCTTTTAAATAGTTTTGAACATTGGTATCTCGAACGGGAGTTTTATAGGTTTAAATCCTGGGACTGCTATCCAATTTTAAAGTGTGTGTTTGTGTGTATGTTCGTTTTAGAAGTTGATTATCAGTTGCTACGCGAAGGAAAACATCGTGAGGAAACCTACACTCCTGAGAGTTCTCCATAAAGCTCAAAAGTTGTGTGAAGTTCACCAATCAAATCAGCACTTGGCTAGCATGGTGAACTATCGCCTGTGCTTTTATATTGTGAGTAAACACGGGCCTAATGGTGGCACAGTTATGGAGATTGCAATGATGATGTTATTCCTGATCTACGTCAATAATACCAAATAGGTCCCAAAGAAAAAGACTTATTAAGTATACACACAGATACACGCAACTCGCAAACACACAAATTAAATTTCATAAATATTAGCCGTATTGGGGCGGCTTAGAGTACAAACCCCAATCCCATGCTGGCCTACCAGGGTGTACGTAAAAGGCGTACAGAAGCCAGCTGCTCGGTGGTAGGGCTTCGCGGAAGGATTAAATTTTTTTAAAGATTTCTATTTCACCAAAACTATTTACACAGTACAATTTTGTAAACAGCTGCAATTGTAAAAACTGTGTCGCAGTAGTTTACGCCCATCCCGAAAAAAACAATTATGAATATGATATTTGCAAATAGGTTCTTAATAAAGTATGAGCTACATAACTAACATTCCGATTACGCATGTACGCATTGTACATTTAAGATTATAATAAATAATTTTATTACAATTTATGCATTTTACTGTGTAAGAGTGCGTATAGGTGCGCGCGTATGTGTGTGTGTGTGTTTGTGTGTGTGTGGGCGTGTGTGTGTTAGAGTGTGCGTGCATATGTAAGTATTTGTGTGTACAATATTATGTCCATTGTCCCGTCCTTCACCCATTTTCCTCCCCATTCTTCTTCTGTCAACCGTCCTGAAGTGGTACTTATCACTTACCGGGTGACCCGTCTGCTCGTTTGCTTGCTTGTCACATAAAAAAGCAAAGTAGAAAAAAGTAAATTAAATTATATTTTAAAAATAATTAATTAATCTCCAATCCTAATAGGCCCGGTGGCACTTCTAGCAGCCACTGTTGTTCCGCCTTATATCCATCTATGCCTGAGCTGATTTATTGTGAACCATGTGGATAGAAGTATAAAAGTGTTCATAAATATAATACATAAGAATAATGAAATTTTCGGATTTCTTGTTATTTTATATCAATATGTTGTGCTCATGCTAAGTGAATTTGTTGATTCTTGATGAGAATAAATAAAACCTTATGTTGATATCTTTACCTTTTTCAAATCATCCATCTTCCGAGCTAAACTTTCCAGCATACCTTCAGCAAGTCTCATAGCGCTGAATATTGTAGTTAATGTACCATCATCATTTCCTCGAATGCACCAGCTCAAAGCTTCCGCTTCAAATCGTTTAGCTTTCCGATCTGAATCAGTTCGTAGCCAGTAAGTCCAAAGACTTACGACTAGTCTCCGCCGGCTAGGTCCCGCGGATTTCCCTTTGTGTAAAGCAAATTCTGCATAACGACTAATATCATGTGGTGATTCCAACTGAAATCCTGCATCAAGTATCAAGTCTATACAAAGTGCATAGTACCAAGTCTCACATTCAATCGAGCTTTGATTTTGGGACAACTGTAAACTTAGCCTAGCAATTTCAACTGCTTCCTCTATTCGGCATCGTGAAAGCAGTATGTAAAAAAGATCAGGGATTAAGTCAATCGATATGGCGTTAGCTCGAAGAAATTTACTGATAACCAAGGCTTTGTATCCTGAACGAACAGTAGCGGGGAGATTACCGCGAAACATACGACCACGAAAGACCGCCATAAATAATTTACCTAATGCAAATAATTCTTCAGCCTGAATAGGATTGCGCAATGTATTCAGCGTATGCCTCGCCATATGCTCTACGTCTATAGTATTTCCTGGGGAACCACGGAAAATTTCCATTTGAATTGCATTAGAAAACGCATCACAGATGTCTATAAAATTACAATCAACTTTTTGGACCAAGCTAAGAGCACGCAGAGATGCAGTTTTTGATTTGCCCTCTTCTCCTAGGGCAGAGTAAATAAGTCCAGCAACATTGAGGCAAAATATTGAATGCGACTTCATAGTTCTTTTAAATTGGCGATATCTAGTAATTTTTAAGGCGTACGCTGATATTAAACCGTTGAGTAAGAAAAAATCCTTCATACTGTCAAACTCTATCCGATAAATACGAAGTGACCGTTCAATATCTTGTTTAGCCTCTGGAAGCATATCGCACATAAGATATGAAGCTGCTTTTAAAGCATATATTCTTGCCATAAATTGTTTTTTATCTAGGTTTTCTATTTCGTCAGATTTTTCTTCATTAATTTTTTTTTCGATTTTTTCTAGTGTAGATAATGCTTCTTCAAAGTTATTAGCTAAAACATTTAGATAAGAATATTTAATCATAAATTCTATAGCCTTAGTTTTTAATTCTGCTTCAAGAGCATGATGAATGAGTTGCTCGTGAATTACGATATTTAATTGTGCACAAGTACATCGGTCAAAATTAATTTGCGAAACTTTCTTCTCGATATTTATTCTGAATGAATCTTTTATTGCGGTGTTTTCTCCTTGTGCTATATCGTCATCACTATCCATAACCCCTAATTTATGCCAATCTCCCACTGTATTGGCTTCCATTACTTTTCTAAATTTGTCGCATATTTTATTGTTTAACGACATCGCTGAATTGTTTTCTGTATAAACAATATTTGAAAGTGTAACTCTTTTTGTTGACCTACGACTAGTACTGGCATTAGTATCGAAACTTTTTTTCAGTATAGGTTGCGGATCACTTTGACTAGATGATGCACCAGTTAAAGAATTTTTGTTCAATTGTATTTCGCTATTCACTTTTTTAACATTTATTGTTAAATTTTTATTAAACCTTTCTAATCGCGCTCTTGTTAAATCAACGGATCCTTGGGAGAATGAAGTATGTGGTACCATCTCGGCTTCAATCTCAAGCTCGTCATTTGACTCATCGGCACTTTCTAAAGAAAAGCTACTACGAGAATATGGGATTTGTGGTTGCAAACTCATAAAAGACTGGACTATCATTATTGTACCACCACAATCAGTGCACTTTTGTCTATTGTTTTCCAAATAATGTACAATACGTGCATGGAATTCTCTCTTCTGATTGACAGGTAGGAGCTCGTAACACGTTTTTCTTGAATGACTGTTCGTAAATTTTATTACTTTGCAAAAAGCGTATTTTGGGAGGTTGTAAAAAAATTCCGGATCGTACTCAAAACAGCAGTCACAGGTAATCTCTGAAGTTATGGAGTAGCATGATGGTGTTGTTACAGTTGATTCTCTTCTTCTTTTATTATTATATTTGGCATTAGCACACGTGAACACTCGCATCAAAAATAGTCTTTTAACTGCCTTTGCAGTAGCAATGACATTGTTTTCATACATTATACTCTCAAGAAGATCACGAGATAGAACATTACCTATAACTGACGCAATTTTCAGAAGTAGCTGTTGATAAGGTGTAAGCGAATCAATTTGAATCATTATTAACGTATCTAAACTTTGCAAATTGATGTCTATATCTAATTCTTCCTTTTTTGTTACTACACATATACTTTTTTCGTTAGTCGTATTTTCCTCAACCAATTTATCTAAATTTTGTTGGTCATTTGCATCGATAGCAATGGGCCGTAGAAGATTGGGGTCTGGAAAATGCAAGTCTTCATGTTCCCAGCTATCTAATTCATCATTTGGGATCTTTTTCACCTCAATTGCTCCACTAGAAAATAAGTGTACAATAAAACTTTCAATTGCTCCTGGCATTCCATTGCATCTTAATCTCAAAGACTCACATAAATCGCTTGATACTGCATCCACATCTAATATTTGACAGGCTAAGGGTGCTATCCAATTTAGTGTTAGTGGACCGAGAATCATTTTTTTTATTTTATCATTAGTAAACACATTATACAGCCAATTGGATACTGAACTGAACTTTCCGCGTGTAACTGTTAATACGATGAAGATATTTATTGAATTAATTAAAATTGATATAAATTCCCAGGAATATCCATCTAAATTTTGTAAGTCATCTATAAATATAACAAATGTATCTGGTATGGACATAATTAGCTTGGTAAATATGTGTTTAGCTTTCTCTTTACGTAATTTTTCATCTTGGGAATTAATTCCTTCGTGATAAGCAAAACGTACTTTAAGGATATTATTTAAATAACAGAGGTCTTCATCATAACATTTTAAAAACTGTACTATTTTTTCTTCTTTTTCAAATCCATTTACTGGTTCTTTTATATCTAACATTTGATTTAAAATTTGGTTCAAACCTAAATAAGGCGTTGAAGAATGTACTGTAGTTAAAAAAATATTACAAATACGTATTTCATTATTTTTCACAAATCGAGCCATCCATTCTAAAAGCCTACTTTTACCCATACGCGATTCACCAATTATTAGTAAAGCATCAAAATTTCTTCCCGTTGAAGTCTTTAGCCATAATTCTAAGTATTTCATTTCTTCCTTGCGATCTAGTAATGGTGCGATCATTGGTATGTTATATAATTCTTTTACTCTAATTTCCTCAGTATATTCATATATTTTTCCAGGTTGTGGTATTCCTTTTAACATTGTTTGTGGTTGTAAAGTGAAACCGTTACTTGACATTTTACTTTTAACGAAAGTAGCCTCGTCGCAAGTAATTTTATTTCTAAAGCCACACATGAATCTAGCAGCTTTATTTACAATTGCCCCAATGACAGTAAATTCTCTTCGCAATGGATGACCCACAACGCCACAATAGACTTGGCCGGTAGTTATGCCAATAGATACTTCTAAAACACCGTCAAGTGCGGACACAGACTTTTTTATACTATAACTGCATTTTAACGCAGCTTGTGCTTCTGATTCATGCTTAAAACCACGCAATCCAAATACAACGAGAATCATGACATCTTTATCAAAGAGAATAATTTTATTTACACAGCCCATCGACTTGTAAACTATATCACATGTAATTTGATATGTATTGTTGACTATTGTAATCAGCTGTGTGTAATTGCATTCATGTGGCTTAAGCGTTACAAACAAAATTGTAACCAGTCTCATTTCTGTCAAATATTCTAGCGGTTGATGTGCGTCTATCTGAGTAAGAACTGGCCTTATCATAAATTTACGGATTTGCCAACCAATATTCTTTTCATCAGCTATCAATATTGTTTTGCGTAAGTTCAAAGTCTCATTTATATGCAGCAAATCAGTAATGCTATTTGGAGAGTCTGAAAGATTATCTGGAACATTTTTAATGGATATAAGAGGTTTCTTTATTTGTCTTACCATCGCGCCAAAACCCGCGAATGGTTTGGTTACATCTTTTTCATGTGGATCGTAAAGTATAGTTCTAATGATAACAAATCCGGCGTCGTTTATAATATAGTCATAGTTTCTCGTATAGCAGTGACCCCATGCGGTGGGTGTCAATATGACTTCACCCGAACCACATAAACTTTCTGCTACCTTAGCTTCGGAAACAGGCAAACCTATAATTATATAATTCATATCGATTCCTGTTCCGATGGGAACGAACATTAGGTTTCCTGCTGATATAGCTAATTTCACTTTTAGGTTTACTTTAACATCCGTTTCATAAGATCCATAGGAATGTTGAATAATAAGTGCACATGCTATTGCAGTGTGGATTGTGTGGCATAGAAATGTTCTTTTATCGGTTTTCCATAAGGCTAAAAAGGCGTCTCCTGCGAATTTAATAATATCTCCCCCATGGCTATATATTACTTCTATTAGAGATCCAAGGTAAGTATTCAGCGTCATGGTTAGTCGATATGTTCCAGTCTTTCCGAGGGTATTATAACGTTCTGACAAAGACGTGTATCCGGACACATCTGCCATTAAAAGAACACCTACGAACTTTTTCGGTTCTGCGTTGTCATACCTGGAAGTCATTAATATTTGTAATGATAATATTATGGATATACTTTCTTTGAAAAATCTAAATACATGAATGTTGTACCATTACTTGTCCAGTAGTAGAATTTCATCAGGAACCAGCGTAGAAAGAATAAGGGTTTGCTTCCTAGTCAAGAACACCTCCGTATCTAGATCTCCTTCAAGGGCACCGGAACTTTTGCGTATAAAAAACTCATCTACCCATTCTTTTAACTCATTGAGTTTCACTTCATCTTCTTCATTATCCTCGTCAAAAAAGTCAGTATTCTTTCGAGAAACTCTTTTGCCGTAGTTCCTCCATTTTTCTAAACTTGTTATTAAATTTGAGGAATTTCGACGGGATCTGGTACGTGATTTACGAAAATTCATTTTTATTTCATTTAAAAATTTTTTCGACTAAAATTTTGATAAAATTTCCATTTTAGGTTACCTTAAGATTTACCGCAGCGATAAAACTATAAGGTCACGATAATCTGACAATCATTCGCGAAACATCCCTATCGGAAAATGCCAAATTGGAACCGAAAATTACTATGAGTTTGGATAAAGTAGCCGCAGCCGTAGTCATTCTTTGTGTTGATATTATCAGAAATCAAATAATTTTCCCAATATTTTTCATATTAGGCTAGACTTGGATATCAAATATAATTACTATTTGCGTAGCTTTCATGTCTATTTATGTTATGTAATAGTTTAATTTTAAAAATTAAGAAGTAGACGGAAAAGAAAATTTAACTTTAGAGCGTCCATAACACAAAATGATCTGTGTTTAAACATAATAATGTTTTCCATTTCATTGCGTTCCTACAACACATTGTAGTGGATGTAGTAACACTAAAATAATAGAAAATACATTGTAGTGTCACTAGTACAACTACTTCCCAGTATTTTAACAGAGTGTATAATAATGTAAATATGTATAATGAGCACTCCCATGAGGCTACAAGCCGATATGAACTGCATTCCTGGTTTCACCGTCGAACTAACAACACTTATGAGAGTTATTCTGTACTTACAATAACTTCTGTATCGTTTATTAGGTGCGTTCAGTGTGATGGATCACAATGGTCACTCTTTTTTGGCGAAAATCTATAATATTATCAGGGAAGAAACAGCGGACGATACACCACTCATTCAATTTAAACATCCAGATGAATTAGAGGTAAGTCATTGTTTTGTATTAAACTGAATATAAATTTAATTTAAAAATATGAATACATGATGTTTTTGCGCAAAAAACATATATCGTGAGTACCCGTAACATAGCATTATGTACATAGTCCACGAAGTTTCATGATTTAATTTAAAATCATAATATACTGGTGTCCCAAAAATAGTGTCAAGCGGAAATCCGGTGATAGAGCACCCCTTGGGGTATCCGAATCACCCCCTTGTATGTTCTGCGATTTTGCCAAGTTTTCAAGTTATGAATTTTTTCTGTATTTTTGAGAATTAAGACCTGAACAATAAAAAAAATCTCAAAAAGAAAGGAGAAATCTTTTTCTTTTTCTTTTTTGTAACTGAATCGCCATGAGTTGTACTTTGATGCTTAAATAATCACCTTCTTGAATTTCGATGAAAACAATGAAAATTAGGTGCAAGGGAAAAATTTACGTTCTGTGTTCTGTAATTTTAAATTTCAACTTTAAATTAAAAACCTATACAGGTGACTCTATGGTTCCTAAGTAGGTTTAAAAAAATCTCCAAGCTTTCAACTTTCATGATCAATTAAAAAAAGCAGTACTTAAGGGACAACCATTGCTAAAATCAGTTTTCAAAGACATTAAGGTGGAAAATTCTTCAAATTTGTCATATCATTACAAAAACGGGTTTTTGTAATTTTATCATTTCTAAGATTAATTAGTTTAGAATTAACCAAATATTACTTAGAATTAACCAAATATGACTTTTAATTGATCATGAAAGAAGAAAACTTGGAGAATTTTTTAAACCTACTTAGGAACCATGGAGTCACCTGTATAGATTTTCAATTTAAAGTTGAAATTTTAAATTACAGAATAAAGAACGTAAAGTTTTCACTTTGCACCTAATTTTCATTGTTTTCATCAAAAGTTAAGAAGTTGATTCTTTTAAGCATAAAAGTACAACTCATGGCGATTCAGTTACAAAAAAAAGAAAATGAAAAAGATTTCTCTTTTGTTTTTTTAGATTTTTTTTTATTGTTCAGGTCTTAATGCTCTATCACCGGATTTCCGCTTGACACTATTTTTTGGGACACCAGTATATTACAAGATGTAATGTAAACAATCCTGTGAAATTCAATCGAAAACCTCAATTTTGTTGTAAATTTTTGTTATCATTGTAATTGTATGTAATTGTATTATGTAATGTTCGCATTAATATTAATTATATAGTATTAGCACTTCTATCTATTTACTAGTGTTATATATAACATAAGTAGTAAGTCTAGTATTTCTAGGTCAAACCATATAAAGATTGCAAACTGGAACTGATTCACCTCTAACTTAGCAAAATAACTGTACTTTTTCATACAACGATGGAATAAGTACTCTTCACACAATCACTAAAATGTACACTAATATTATAAAGTATGTTAGTACACATCCTATGAGCAGTGACAGCCTAATGGTTTTAACTTTGGTCTCTCCAATAGAAGTGCCTGTGTTTAAAATCTGAACGCTAGATAGAAGCGTTATACTTGCTTTGGTTAAAAAAAATCTATAATACATATATAGTAAAGCTGGACTGTAAGTTCCCAAATTTGTGTGAAGTCCACCAATCTATACTTGGCCTGCTTGGTGGACTATGGCCAGTACCTCACAAATTGTGATAGCAGACCCTATCCTCGAAATGATATCATGGTCATTCTGGGGATCAGTTGGAATAATATTTATAGGTATCTATGTGATAATGATTTGATTGAGAAAGCAGTTAACAATGAGAAGTCTACCAGTGGGGGCGGAGAAAGACATTGGACACGAGGAGCAGTAATTTGACACCTTTTTTCTGATGGATCAAAGGTCCGAAGGCTTTGTAATATAGAGTCGAAACGTGCCGATTATGTATCGGAAATCGAACCCAGGCTTCTTCCCTTTCTCAGCAGAGACGATCACACATAACTGGACCACTGACATATCTTTATAATTTATGATTCTGGCAATGAGATAATGATTATTAACGACTGCAAATGTCGCCCGCAAACATTATGGCGGAGTCCGTTGAGGTTAAAGTAATTAACACTATTTATAATTGTGATACACATGTAATGAACGTCGAGTCATGATTATTTCCATTTTACTCACGTATATATCCGTACCTCGTGGGCAATTTAACCAAAATTATAAAAACCCAATCTATAGCAACACATGAATGGTCCACTACTGAGCATGGGTCCCGTCTGTCCTCGTAACTGAGAAGGCCTTGAGCATATTCCAGAACATTACTTCTTTGCAAATTGGTGCAGGGCACAATTTTGTTAATTTGATTCAATTCAGAATCACATTTCATACCGTTAGTGCGGCTGTTACGCCATCTACAGCTCTTATTTGAATGGAACCCATTTTCCCCTGCGACTTGTTACTCTCTTCAACTATTTTCAACTCTCTAGTCGTCAACATCTAATATCAAAAACAACATCGAACTTTTACTATGTTTAGACGTGTAAGATGAAGAAAAAACAGCAAACCGAAAAAAGTTATTAAAGATGAAGGGTAATAATAAAACGATATTTATTTTCCAGGCAATTTTAAAAGCCGATCTCGATATAGGGAAGGAGACAAGTGACGGGGATTTAGAGAAGTGTGTTCGGCAGGTGTTGAAGTACAGTGTGAAAACCAACAAAGCTACGTTTAGGAACCAACTCTTTGGAGCCACCGACCCTTATGGACTATCAGGGGCATGGATATCCGAGGCCTTTAACACAAGCCAGTAAGTGAATTGTTGTCACATTTACGTATTACATTTCTTGTATGAAAAAGCAAACGAGCCAACGAGTCACCAGATAGTAAGGTATCACCGCTGCACAAGGAGATTAGCCATACCAGGCTATTTTATCACTAACATGCTGCCAACGAAGAAGAATGATTGATTTCCTCATTACGTAGCTGACAGTAGAAGATTGGGATGACTAAAGGATGGGGAGAAAGAAGGAAGAGAATTTCTTCTAACGACTATTTATGGCAATAAGTTCGCCCTTCCTAGCTTGAGGAGGTCAAAATTAATAACCATATTCTTATTTTGTAGGTAAGCATAACTGAAAGAACTCCTTAACTGCTTGATTGTTTAAATTTCCTTTTGGAAAGACAAAGAAACCGTTGCCATTAAGTTTCCATGTTACATTAAGCTGATTACGAGGGCCAAACTGAAAGTTTTTAGAACTGGCTACTTATAAACATTATATTAAAAAAATTGTTTAAATTTTGAAAATAGAACTCTTTACCAATATTATTAGGTATATATT
>DWJZ01003262.1:0-17436 GCA_018249125.1 Asbolis capucinus
GCATAAGACCTTAGGGAGAAGGGGGCGGCTGAAAACCAGCGCTGCGACGCACACCTGCCCCGCGTCGGCTAAAGCTGAGCCGCTTCCTTTTGCCTTAATTAGTCCTGTTAGTCATAAATAAACTTTACTATGTTCCCTGTTTGTATTTTGTATCATCTGTTTTATTTTGTTCTCAATAAATTTGTATTTATGTTTTTATTCTTGAGGCAATCAATAATTTTATTATCATTGTTATAACTTATTAAATACTAGCTTTTTCCCGCGACTACGTTCGCGTGGTACAGTAACCAACCCCCTATTCCTACCCCCTCCCCGCTCAGTTCATCTAGATCATGAATTAAAGTTGCTTATATCTTCGATAACGAACAATTTGCTTACTAACTTTCATCTCCTATTTCCTCCCCGTCAAGCTTTTTCACACAATAAAAAGAACCCTATTTTTTTTCTCAAATTTTCCCTTTGTAACAAGTTTCACCTAAATTGTTTCAGTAGTCGTGAAAAAGGAACAGACAGACAATTACTTTGGCAATTTAAAATATTTGTAAGGATTTTAGATAAAAAACATAATTATGTAGTCTGAAAAGTTTCATTTTGTTTCAAAGGGAGCTAGCTGGTGATCAGTTGTGAATAAAACCAGATCAAACTAAAGACTTTTATTATTTGATGTGTGTTCCGGCAAATGGCTGGAAGGTTTAGTGAGGCCCTATGCCAGACCTTCTTGAAGGCCATTGCGACTTCAAACTCACAGCCAATACCTCCCTTACTTTCAATTGCATCTGCTCATAATTTGCTCGTGATAAGTTTGGTATATCAAAAGACTGTCAGCTGACCTGTCATGACGAATCCTCCTGATGATGCTGCGGCTGATCCTCCAAATACCGCAGGAGTTAGGTGTTTAAAGTATACCTCAAAAATTTGGTGAGCACGGAGGTTACGTAGTAGGATTATACCTGTCTCCCTTTCTGGTAATAGGATGAGGTTAGCTTCCACGCAGACGGTACGATACCGACAGAGTATACCCATTACAGTGAAAAGCACGAGTCTCTCCTCGTTTCTGAGAAGACCGAGAACATACCTCACCAACCCAAGTATCGGAAGTTTTTATGTGTTACATGTCCTCTGAAGCATGGAAGCCGTCAAGATTTTTTTGCCACTAGTGGTCAGTTTACTGACTGCCATAGTCCATCACGCTGGCCAAGTAATTGGTAGACTTCTCCCATCTTTGAGAACTTCGTGGAGAACTCTCGACCGTGTAGATTTCTCCGCGATGTTTTCCTTCACTGTAGCAAATGATTTTCAAATACTGATACGCAAATAAGTTTGAAAATTAGACGTGTGCACAGGATTTGAACTCAGGACCTCGCAGGCCAACTTTCAAACCAGGATATCACTACCTTTGTGTCATGTGTCACGTGTGAATGTAAAAATTCTATAGGATTTTATTTTGCGTTCGGGATCCTTGTTGTGGTAGGTACCAATTTCATCTTCCCACCATCACATCACTCGCTAAAGAATGCAATGAGCTCAGTTGAGAAATTGTATCGTAAAGTAACGCCTGAAACAATTCCTTTAAAAATATATTTTAAAATTATAATTCATTAGAAGTAACAACTTAAAAATTGCATGTTAAGAGAAACTACAAATATTTCGATTCATTTATATGTATACCCAAACATAATAATGAAAATATCAACTTGTACAACTTGACAGGCCCGTTGGTCCAGTGGTTAGCAAAACTGACTGCTACACCGTAGGTCGTGGGTTCGATTCCCACCCAGATCATCTTTTCCGTGATGAGCAGGAATATTTGTTCTGTGTGTCTGGGTGTAAATATCTATATAAGTATGCATTTAATAATATATATGTATGTTTATCAGTTGTCTGATCACCTTAGTACAAGCTAATACTTAGTTTGGGATGACCGTGTGTGAGAAGTACAAAGATATTTATGTTTTATTTATGTTCCACCAAACTTTGGATGTTAATAAAAAATAAATTATAAAAAATATTTGTAAAATAAATGTATCATGTCGGTGTTTATATATCTATTGCTCCAAAAAAATATTGTGTTACAATAGGCGGACTTAATGCTAAATAGAATTCTCTAACAGTCAACCTTGAGAATGTGCAGAGAACTAAGAAGGCGATGCCACAAAGAGCAGAATAGAAATAAAAAAATATTAAACTACCTATAACAAATTAATTAAAAAAATTAAAGACACACATTTTAATTACAGAGCAGTAATTCGAAGAAACGTAAAAAAATTCATAATTGTATTGTTAACCATTGAGGAGTTCCCTTCTCTGGAGCCAAACCTCTGGAGGCATTGGAACTAAAACAGTATGCAAAGTTCTAGCTCCATAGTAGGTATAAGAAGAAGTGGGTCTAATTAAGAAAGATTTGACCCGTAACAAACGAATGTACTAACATACTAATATGAAAACATACACTGCAAGTTAAATAAAAGCTCGTAAAAAGAAAATTATAAATAACCAATTTGAAAAGAAAACAACAGAATAAAGATTTGCTTTTTATTGCATAAATAATTACAACTATTTACAATCAGACTTAATCAATGTGATTAATTCCTGAGAATACTGACGCGCGTTAATCGTGGAATAATCAATGATGAGCGAGAACGTGGAGAGGGGCATGTGCGGGTGCTGGGGCAGCGTGGTGGGAGGGGGCAGAGTGGCTGACGACGGCGTTGAAACCACTGTGATCGTCAGCGGTGTACTGGACTGTGCGGACGGAGCCGTCGGCTTCCAGAAGGGAGTATTGACCGTGGACAGCGTCACCGTCGCGGCTCTCTTGCTGGGACTTGTTGTCGCCGGTGTGGCCATCAGCTACGGAGTATGCAAAGTCGTATTTGGGGTGGGCCTGGGAAATAAGAAAATTTTAGTTATATCACTCACGGAACGCGTCTTTAAATATTTGTATAATAGTATCAAAAACAAGTGGTATTCGTTGATTAACCTATATAAAACGATACGATAACGATTCGATAGATATACGTAACGATACGATAAGTACCTATTTGTGTTCTTGGTTCAACAGATTTATAAATGGTAGAAGACGCTGGTCTCTGAAACACAGTTTTGACTACCCCAGGGGCCATAGGATTCACAACATATACATATGTACCAATATATTAAATTAATAATGATTATTATTTTTAACCTAGCTGTGTTATCGTATTTAAATATTCTGTGTTTTAGTGTACTGATCATTAATACGTAATGTACAGATGACAAATAATCAAATACATTTCAAATTCACATCATACACATTTGGCGTCTATAGTCTACTCCTACTTGGTTGAAAAATATTGAAGTGAAGTAAAATATTTTTGGCAAAATAGAATGTCACACCGACCTATAACTCTTTTCATAGCAAAAAATCACATCGAAACTTTGCTCCGTTTGGATGTGAAAGAAGACAAACAAACAACGATAAGCTTTTAAAAAATCACTATGAATTACGTCATAGCTCAACATTTTGGTGTCTATACATATTGGGTATTTACTATACTCGATTCAAATTCGATCTGGAATTTTTCTAATATAATATAAAAATGAATATTTTGAATAGAGAGTATAGAAGTACAGTATGTTACGAGAGAGGATTTTTGTTCTCAAATAGTAAATCTTTTTATTTTATCTAGATTAATTGCTTTTTCCGACTGGAATTAACTGTATGTTAAAATTTTCTGAAGCTTATTAGTAATTTGAAAGTACCAACTGCAAAGACTCTCGCACTTTTAAGCCCTTGGTTAAAATAAAATGTCTTTTGTAAAATTTACTTACGTATTCCTCAGCATGAGGAGCAGCGATGACCTTAGCGACTGGTGCAGCATAGTGGACGGCGGGAGCAGCGTAGTGGGCAGGTGCAGAGTAGTGGGCAGGTGCAGCATAGGCCACAGGTGCAGCAAGAGCAGCATGGGGCTGGTCGTGACGCAGGATACTCTGGGAGGAAACGGCATGACCAGAAGAGTAATGGGCTGGAGCAGCGTGGTAGGCTACGGGGGCGGCGACGGCGATCTTGGCAACGGGGGCAGCAAGAACTTTAGTGGCCAGAGCTGGCTGGTCGTGGCGGACGATGCTCTGAGAAGATACTGCAGCAGCTGAGGAGTAGTGAGGCTGGGCCAGAAGACCGGCTGAAGCCACAGCCAGAACGGCGCTGAGAGCGAGGATCTGAAAGAATTACGTCATTAGTCTTTTAGGTTAAGAACCAGCTTTTTGTCAGCTGACAACGCATTGTTAATAACATTTGTATCGTAAAAAACGCGCATATTCCTAAAAAAAATATTTTATTTTAAATTCGACTTTTTTTTCTCACAGAACGACATCGTGTTTTAAAAACGGACCATCACAGTCCGAATTTTTTTTTTATTTTCAAAATTCATTTTTTTTAACTTACTTTGCAGAACATGTTTGTGGGTTTCAACAGTACAACTGATGAATAACCATCATCAAAAGTGGTTTATATAGTGTATATTTTGGGTGCGACAAGGCCGACCAGCCACGAAGCTACTGGACTGTTATCTACCTACATACTTTCTCCGGCTTGTCTATGGCTTCTGTGTAATACCATACAACGTCATTTTGTCAGTAGCAAAATTATAATATTAATTCAGAGTATTAACTGTTACGGAAATTATCCTTTTATGTTTAAAAATCTAATTATTTTTTGAGTTTTTATTATGAGGTCTAAAAATATTTTTTTTTGTTGCAGTGTCTTTATATTAGTTTGTTCGTGACAAATCTTGCAAACTTAATTAGACAACTATGGAGCTGATATTTTGCACAAATGCTCCGTCCTGATGACAATGCATTTTTATGATAAGCATGTCCTGATACTACGGTCAGGATAGTCTCCAGACAAGGGAACTCGTCAACGGTTAACAATTAAGTTATGAAATTTTGTGTGTTTCTTCGAAATATGGCTCTATACTCTAAAATTAAAGCTTGTATTTTTAAATATTTTTTTAATAATTATTAATCTAATAACAAACAACTACCTACCTTTTATCTCAAAATACACTTACATGAAAATTCCACAGTTTTTCTGTCTACCATATTTCGACCGAAACAATAAAAAGTATTACATACAATTTTATTACAGAGTTACAATCGCATTTCCAATATTAGTAAGGATTATACACTCATGGCACAATATAAACAGAGTATCTGGAATACAAAATTCACGATACACTATTTCAAGAATAACAAATACAAAATACTTTCTAGAATGGTAACTCAAATACTAGATACAAAATAAGTATCTTTTAAATACTTCTTTAAATTAAAATATCTACTTTTGTATGAAAACAACATTTTATTGAACTTAAAGTTCATTTCTTTTAATCAATTATTTACCGCGTTAATGCAAAAATTAAAAAATATATGATTGAAAGACGTTACACAATTAGATTATCGCAACCCATAATTGTCCCACTAGTGGGCTCGGGTTCTCTCACTATGTCAGGGGTATAGACCATAGTCCACCACGCTGGCCAGGTGCGGATTGGAACACTTCAAACGCCTTTGAGAAGTTTATGAAGAAGCTCAGGAGTGCAGGTTTCTTAACAATGTTTTCCTTCACCGTAGCAAGTGATAATCAACTTCTGATACACACAAAACTTTGAAAATTAAAAGTGCACGTCGGAAAATTTGAACCCAGGACTTTCCAAGAGACCAAAGCTTACACTACGTTATCACGTTGTTTTTAACACAATTACATAATTATCAAAAATAATAACCTAGAATAACTATTAATGTCTCACTAAGCCCAACCGGTAACCGACCCCCAACCATTTGGTTTCCAGGGTCACTGCCAACCGTTTGTCCAGTGTTACATAAATTACATGTAACTCAAACCAAGTTAATTTTAACTTATTAACATAAATTAAGCTACTATCAAACAAGTATGCTAATCATGTTATTATAATGTTATAAAACTAACACGAAGATCACTGAAGATGTTAACGAACTTTAACATTATGTTAAATGTTATTAACCTTTGGTTATGAATGAAGATGAGTCACTCAGTAGCAGTTATTTACAATAAGAAGCGCTCATAGACCAGTAGTGTATATCCATTAGTGATTACTAAACTTAAGTAAAAGCTCGATGCGAAAAAGGGATGGAGGACGGCTAAATTGACGTGTTTCCGTGCTCCAGAGGGCACGTATACCTAGTTCCAGTTGTTGTCATCTGATGACAGTCAGAACCTTAGACCACCCATCCGTACTGAACCAGTATGGTATGCTCAAAACCTCCTCAGTTATAAGGAGTTACCCTTCCGCAGTAAATCATTATTAATTTAAAATAATTTTCCCAAGACCCATTACACCATTTTGCTACACACAAATTACAACACCAAACTGGTTTTCGCGAAATTAAATGACCAAATATAGTATTTTCTGGTTTTCTCTACCAAGTAACATTAGTAATGTAATCATAAATTATTACTGAAAGTCATTGAGCGATTTTAAGGCGACCTTTTACGTCCATTCATAATTTAGCAATGAAATAATTCTCGGAAATCATTCATAAGGAGCAATATGCTTGGGTTTTTTACATGCTTTTATTTAACTTGCTTAGATACTTACTTATTACTTAAATTGACCCACTTCCTTTTACACTACGGAGCCAAAATTTTGCATTACCATCCGTCCTGATAACAATGTGTTTTTTGACATGCATGACCTGATACGTTCAGGATTGGCTCCAGAAAAGGTTACCAATACACTTAAGAATTTTGCATATTTCTTTGTATTACGAATATATTACCAAAGCTTGTATTTTTAAATATTTTAATAAGCCTTGCTTTAGCTTTTCTTAGCACTAGCTTCAAGTTATCTATGGACTGGTCTCTTTACTGGTCTATTTACTGACCAAATGCTGAGCAATGGCCTCTACAATTTACTATGGAGCTGAAGTACATACCCTGCTTCACTACTGATTGGTTAAACGGCTTTGTGCTGATCCCATATGCCAAAAATTTTTTTGCGTTGCGGCCCACAAATACCACATTTACACAACGCAACTTGGCGTTACTTGTATTCGTCCCGACGACGACACATGAAATGTGGCCCGCACCAAGATCCTTATAACATTTGTGGCCCTCATATAACAAAAGGTTGTCAACCCGTGTGTTAAAGCAAATCCCTATATTAATACTGTTATACACTAACTAATCAAATCGACTAGCAATACCTGCATGTGTATTTCCATGCGTATAACATGTCTTCGAGACGAGAGTGAATAGACTTCTTCTAAGTTAACGTGCTTAACAGCTAAAACTACACCGCAGACCATCAGGTGGGATTATAGTCAAGCATTAACTTATACTATAAAAAAACAGCATACATCTTACGCAATCGCTCCCAAAACATTTAAAATTGTTACCTTGACAGGTGTTTGATGTCTAACAATGATAAAAGAAAGAAAATGTTCCTTGTGAGCGTAACTTATGACCTAATTATAAGGTCATGAATAACTAGAAGTTTAACCGGTCCGTAACGTTGGATTGCGCTTTCATATGTAGGTATTTATGTCTGAGGATTATGTAGGAATTAAGTGATGAAAGATACGCGATAGCAACTTTTGATCTTCTTTCTCCTTCTTTATAGTCTAATCTCCTCCTTTTTCGATTTCTTTTTTTAGTCTGTATGTATTATGATAATTATAGCCTAGTGGTGTGAACGTTGGTGTCTCAAATGGGAGGTGTTGGGTTCAAATTTTGCGGCGCCTACCGCTAATTTTCAAAGTACAGTGCGTATCAGAAATTATTTATGGGTAAAGGAAAACCTCGTGAGAAAACCTTCACTCCTGATAGTTCTCCATAAAGATCTCAAAAGTCTGTGAAGTCCAACAAACTGCACTCGGTCAGCGTAGTAGACTATGGTATCTACTCCTCATGTTATCATGTTGTGAGAAGAGACAATCAGACAGACAGATATAGGTGGTAATATTGATGTATTATTTTAACAAAGCCGATGACAAGTGAGATAAGTATTGTCTACCGAGATAAGTGTTGGACATTACCATGGGATTGGTTTGAAATCAATAACTAATATTATATAATAACGGTATAAATATAAGTACGGTAATAAGATATTATTCTGTGTGTATATTGTAATATTTTTTTGGGAACGTGGCCAGGTCTGCAGACAAATATTAATAACAAATTGTAATCTGGAATTCGGGTATTAAATCAGTGAACACGTGATGAGTTTGAGTTTTGTTTTCGATTCTTCTGTCACAAGTAGAGTAATCTTTAAAACTCCACAGAATTTCAAGAGAACTTGTAAGTTTGAAGTTTTTAATTATATTTGGAGTTCAATATTTAAATTCGTTTGTTTTAATAATATTATTTATAATTCTTAATTTGAACTGAAGCTAAAAAATTTTTTTGGCTTTTAATTTTTTTTCATGAGCACTACAATTTGATGTTTTTTAATTTTTTTTTAATACCACAGTTATAGTTTGTAACAACAGGCCAGGTCCTGACACATTTAGGTCCATATTTAAATCTCAAAACCCACAACATCGTAATAAAATTTCTACTGTTCCCAAAATTACAGTGAATATTTAATAACATAGAAGTGTTAAATTGATAACTTGCGTCTTTAAAATCTGTTAAAAATGCGACCTCGCTTCGCTTATGACTTAAACATTTCTTAAACGCCCGAGGCATTGGCCTCCAAGTCGTGGCCCGGGTGTCAACAACTTATCTGGAACTTATGCATGCGGCTTATTTGAAACAGATTAGTTTTCGTAATATATCTTAAGTCAAATTTGTAACGAATCGGCGTGTGGGTCTATTAAAACACTGCTTATTAACCAAATAAATTGCTATTTACTTGAAGTTTAGGCAATGTTATCTATATGGATTAGCTTGGTATTTTGAAAGCATTGATGAATTAGTCTTTTTCTGACTAATCGTGTTTGAAATTCCAGTTTATATACTAATATTATAAAGAGGAAAGATTAGTTTGTTTCATTAAGGAGAGTAGGCTATGAAGCTACTGGAGTGATTCGAAAAATTCCTCTAGCATTAGAATCGTACATTATCCCTAATAAACATAGGATATAATATATTTTCAAAAACGTTAGGGATCCGTATTAAAACTTCATAATTCCACGTTTGGAAATAGTACCAGAATTATAACACGTTCGCTGCGGAAATGATTGACAACAAAATCTTGTACTACTGTTTTATAGAAGACATCTATATCTACAAATAAGTCTGCAACACCACATGTCTAACTGTCGTGTCACAATAACTATTTTTGATAGCTCATAACAGGAGCGCTTGCCCGGTTTGTGTATCAATCGTATGTGGTCGACCGAGCTTTAAAATGGCGGGCGCGGTCGATATGAGAATGGGGGAGTGCTAATGGCAAAAGTTCTTGAATGACCGTGCTTCGGAGGGCACGTAAAACCATCGGTCCCTATCTAGCGATAGCAATCATTATGCCATGTCGAAGGTCTTTGAGTGGTATAAAAACTACCGACATTTGGTTTGGATCCGACATTTGTCCTGATAAGAGTACTATTGAACGGCCATAAGACTGTTATGACTGAGGAGGCATACCATATATACGCATACTCCACCCTGCTGCCCTAATGCGAATATTGGTGAAGACCTTTCCCCATTGGAGCAGCGTGCTGCATGCTCTAGGCCTCCACAGTTATATGGAGCGGCTTGGCTGAGTATGCGTTAGGTCTCCTCAGTTATAAGGAGAAACCTGCTCAGTAATGGGCTATTAATAGGTTGGAGCCTCACTTTCAACGTTGCCCTTAATTAACATGACTGCTAGCGTTCACCCATCCAACTACTGGTCATCCATCTAATGTCGTAGTTGCTCAACTCGTTACACCGATTTATTGCAAACTTACCTACTGGCTATTATAGTTTATTTTTTCATAATACATAAACACTCACGTGTTTAATTTAGCTTCAGTATTCTTACTTTCAGACCCGTTCAGATAGAATATTTAAAAAAATTCGGCCAAGGGCGAGTTGGACTCGCACACGGAAGGTTCTCTACTATTCTATATAAACTACAAAAAAATATGTCTGTTGTATGAAAGCATCCATACCCCTTTATTATTTAGTTTATTTTAATTTAATTATTTATATTTAATATCAATTTCAAGCGGTGATAGCCTAGTGGTTAAGAAATTGGCCTCCTAATCGGGGGGTCCGGGTTCGAATTCCAGGGCGCGCACTTCAGACTTTTCGTAGTTATGTGCGTTTTAAGCATTTAAGTTTCACTCGGTATAACGTGAAGGAAAACATCGTGAGGAAACCTGCACGGCGGAGCGTTTGCAAAACTTAAAGGTGTATGAAGTCTGTCAATCCGCACTTGACGTGGTGGACTTTGGCCGTAACCTTCTCATTCAGAGAAGACACCCGTGCTCAATAGAGAGCCGTGATGGGTTGAGATGATGATGATGATAAAGTGAATATGTAAATAAATAAAATAATTCTATTAATATTTCAGGCGTCTTCCTATTGCCATTATCAATATCAAACAATAATGAGCAAAATAGGTACGTTTGTTACAACAAAGGGATCGTAATTGTATGTGAGCCCCCTTAAATATTTTATTCTGCTTTTTTTGTATTTGTTGTCATAGCGACAACAAATTCACATCAACTATCAAGATTAATGGGATACAGCATAGTATAGCATACGGACAGACACACAGATGGGCAGCAGATTCTTAGTAATAGGATCCGATTGTACCCTTTGCATACGGAACCCTAAGAACCGACAAAAATCCCTCGCCTCAGTACAGCTTTCTGATACTAACAGTATTTGAGCTAGGCCTGACTGATGGCCATGGGAAGAAACTATAAATGTAAAAAATATGCCTACCATCGAGGGACGCGTCGCAGAAGAAAAACATCTAAATTCTTTTTTACAGGCAATAGGCATGAAAATATACAAGAATTGCAACGGGGTGACAGGAAATATATGGCACTATTATAGATTGAAAGTTTTTGAAACAACTTGATTGTTAATTTAAACTGAATCCACGGCAGTGTCCCCGCCAAGCCGAGCAAAAAAAATACTGTTAAGGTACACATACTATCATACGCTCCAGTAAAGCAGGTCGTGGCGACGCGTCGCCACGCCAACAGATTCACATCAAAACATTCTTAAACTGTACTTGAAATAGTTTGAAGTAATTCGTTAAACTTGTTATTTGGAAAGAGGTAGCAGGATATATTAATCTCAATTAATGTTACGTAGTATAACTTGTTCAACATATCAACATACGAGGCCTATTAAAAATGAAACACTTGGACATGTTTGTTGAATGTTAACTTCATTTATCATTGTTGATATTGCGTTCAGAGCTGTTTCAATTGAATCCATACTAATATTATAAAGAGAAATGATTTTATTGTTTAATAGTTTATTGTTTGAGAAGAATAGGCTCCAAAACTACACAGCCGATTTGAATAGTTCTTTCACCATTAGAAGCGTACATTATCTCTGGCGAATAAATGTTATAATTTTTTTTTCAAAACCGTAAGGTGCCCGTCTGAAAACTTCGATGATGAAGGTGTGAAATAATACCAAAAATACCTTATATCGCGTAAGCTGTGGAAATTATTTGACAACTAGCTTTTGCCCGCGACTTCGTCTGCGTGTTCGTGGTGGTGGCTGGTGGTCAAAATGCTGCCCTATGCCATATGTGAATTACTTGCGAATATATGATACGGTTAATTTAATATATTTTCCTATGTCCCGCACTTCGTTTACCACGCGCCCCACTACCCGAGTGCCCGAGCGCCCATTGCTTCATTATTTTAATATCTTTATATATTATACTTTTTTTTCTAGCGTAAGTCACTCAGTGATAATGTAGCATTCCAAAAGTGAAAGAATTTTTGAAATTAGATCAGTACTTTTTGAGTTTATTCGCTATAAACATACAAAAATAAAAATCTTTTCTCTTTATTATTAGTATGGATAGAGCGGTGTTACAGTTTTATAGCGAACGATAAAATGAAGCAGCTGCGATCGGCGGTGAACGCTAGTGGCAAATATTGTTTCTGTGCTTCAGAGGGCACGTAAAGCCATCGGTCCCGGTTGCTAATGTTAGATGAGAACGATAAAGTGAAGCAACTGCTGTCAGCGGTGATCGCTAGTGGCAAAAATTGTTTCTGTGCTTCAGAGGGCACGTAAAGCCATCGGTCCGGTTGCTACTGTTAGATAGCAATTGTTAAACTCTATCCTAGGTCTTCGGACGCTGGACAGTGTAATAGCTTCCAACATTCGGGATGGCCACTAACTCCTCCGTCAATCCGTAGTGGAGTATGCTCTAAGCCTCCTTTTATATGAGAAAAGACCCGTGCTATTATTGGTTCATTAATGTGTTGATGCCAGCCATCATTGTTGTGATACTAAATATTCGCTCTCGTTGACAACCAAATCGACGTAATACTGAACCTGATATATGAGTTATAGATATTGATTTTATTGACAGATATATTTGCATAATTAACTAACAAATTGTCTCACTGAACACATATTTTTATCGGAATGCTCGGAAGGAGGGTAATGATTTTTGGCGTATACATACATATATATAAACAGGCCACTTGGTCTAGTGGTTAGTGAACCTGACTATACACCGGAGGTCGTGGGTTCGAATCACACCCAGGTCAAACTTTTCAGTGATGAACAGGAATGTTTGTCCTATGTGTCTGGGTGTGTAATACAAATATCTATTTAAATATGTATTTAAAAGTATATATATTTATCAGTTATCTGATCACAATAGTATAAGCTGACGCTTAGTTTGGGGTCAGATGGCCGTGTGTGAGTTGTCCAAACAAAAAAAAGGCATCGGTACTCTATCTCCTACCATTTCAGAGCCAATAAAGGACAAACAAACGAGGCTCACAAACTTAAAAACAAACATTCATCTTTGTATATTTATATAGAAGATAGATATACATATATAGATATTTTGAAATACATTTGATTATGAATAAAATACTATTGACTCATTCGCATATCACCTCAAAAATGCTCTTAGACAAAAATATTTTTATAGTCGCCTTTATAATAGTATAACTTTCACACGAGTATAGTGGCGAGACAGTACCCTCGGCCGAGTATGTAGTACATATTAACATTATTGTTTTTACATTTTTTTTTCAACCAGCTCTCTCGGCCTAGTATCGATTTGCTGTCTCACCACTGACTCGTTATAAGAAACCTGTTACCGTGTACTCAACTGAAATCGGTTTTCGAAAACAAAGAAAACTATACCTCGCCATCGTCCATTTCACATCCTATTAATTTCCTGCCAGTTCCAATAAAACTTATTTATTTTGAGAAACTATTGATAATGAATAGTGTGATGCAATGTTATGCAGATAACATCGCTTCACAATGGGAGTAACATCAGCAATTACATCAGCATTGTTGAATGATAGTGTGCGACGATCAGTCTTGCGATCAACATCAACGAATAGGCTTGTACTTTCATCAGTTGGTAAAACGGTAGAGGGCGCGGCTAGCCCATTTGTTATTAGAACTATTAAGAAGTCAATCGAACACCTGCATTATTGTTATATAACATCAGATTTCTCTTTGTGATCAGTGAAATTATAATCTAATATTCATAACGGATCGTACACTTCCAAGTTTCAATTTGCCAGATACGCTGATGCAAGATGCACTTATACTATCGTGTAAGTTAATGTGATTTATTTAAATAAACGTTAGTCATGAAAATTATAGTAGCAAGAATAGTAGCAGTATATTTTGTTTACAAAGGAGATAATTAACTTTTATTAAAGACTCAAAAATAGTCAGCATCAGAATAGGTTCCAAAGTTAATAATAAAAAAATGTTTATATACTCGATGACTGCAGCCAAAAATACTTTGGCAGCTAATTGTATCAATATTAGTTAAATTGATGATCTGTAAAAGATCGACTTCAGTTTTATTTTTACTAACGTCTGCCGGGTGAGCTAGTTCACTTAAATAAGTCTTAAAGACCTGTATAAAATATAAGGAACCGGAGGAAATTAACGTAATCAGTGAAATGCAAATCGATTTACCTTTAAGTTTAATAATCATTCCTTTAATTAATAAAAGAAGTCTATAAGTATATATTAACTGTATGATGTCGCTCTCACTTTCGCTGATAACGTATTCATTACCAAATCATATAATTATATTGAATGCACTATATTTTTATGAGTTTTATTCGTTTTTTTCCAGATTTTCATCGGAGTATCATTTCTAATATGCTCCACTGAATCAACGTCAACTCCCACTACATCATCACAAAGTTATGAAGGCGGCGATGTCTCCTTATCTTACAAACATAACCTAATCCACACGACCTCCAAATCAGATTTGTGTAATGAAAATTGTAATGAAAAATACGAGATAAAACGTAAACTCTTCAAAAAAAAGCGTGACATCCAATACGCCCCATTGTTTTTAAGGTCAACAATACAACAATTGAATACTGACCAGGAATCCCTAAACGCAGAACTTCACGTTGAAGCCAATACTTTTTTATCTGATAAAAATGAAAATGACGAAAATAACAACAGTCAAAAAAATAAAGACCAAAAAAGGAATTTGTATCCCTATGTTGTTGTAACTGAACCATCGGAAGCTCAACCTAGGAAATATGTTCCTGGTTACAACATAGATTTACACGCAGTGAAAAAAAAGCTACTGCAAAATGGATTTTATGCCAGTAACCCGAACCTTCTAGTTAAAAACAAGCAAGTGAATGTAAGTATGATTTAATACAAAACAAAAACAATTACTGTTACTCTAAAAGATACAATTTGAAAGATAAAATTTCCTTTTAAACAGTAAATTAGAGAAATTATCTTACAATCAAAATGTGTTTAACTTGCAAAAATTCAATCAACAAAATGTTGAATTCTATTACAATATTTTTCAGGTTAATTATTTACAACCCATTGAGCAAAATCAATACAATCTTCAACGTGTACCAGAACATGAGCTACAAGGAAAGGCAATTCCTTCAGTATCAATTTATTCCCAGGATTCGAGGGAGTAAGTTGGCTGTTTTGTAAACTTCTTTTTCTAACCTTAAATCTAGCTTGACACTGCTTGTTAAGTATTCTAATGATTAATAAACCCGATGGACTTTATTAAGAATAGAATTCGTCATTATTAGATGTTAATAGGATCTTTACCATACCTAATTTAGCTATTTCTGACGTTACTCCACCAATCAGCCTATTAACTAGACGAGAATAATTTTGTTTTTGGTTGAGCACCTACGAGAACCTGTTTCTCCTCGTAGCTAAAGACAAGCCTAGAGCCATGAAGCTGCTCTGCAGATTGGTGAACGAGTTAAATGCCAATCCAAGGGTCAGAAGTTTTTATGAAACTCGGTGGCCTCACAATAGTATCAATGACTTTGCGAGTCGTAAAGCAAGTTCATTATTGCTTTCTAACTTTAATTGTTCTTTTCACCTTTTAATTATACGTAATATTTAACCTAATTTCAGATATACTGGAGAAATTTCTTCTAGCGATAATTTGAGACGACCATTTTTTTACGTAAAGGCACCCAACATGGAATTAAACCGAGTCCACTCTAACCAAGCAAACGCGTTTCATAAGGCGACAGTGAACGTGGAATCGAGCTTTAAAAAACTCCCTTCGCTTCCTCATGAATACTTTTCCAACCCGCATGTCTTACATCCCCCAAAAACACAGTTATACCCAGTATCAAACCGCAAACCTTACATCTTGAGCCACAATACTTAGTTCTTTAAATAATGATGATTGATAACCCACAATTATGTGCATTTAAAATTGATGTTAATAAATAAATTATTTCATTAAATAGACAGTTTCATTTACATCCAAAAACGTATTTACCTTCATAAACATTAATGTTAAAAATTATCTACGATCGACAATCACATTTTTTGGATAGTAATAACAAAGAAATGAGCAGACGAACCACATGATAGGAAGTTATCGCCGTTAAACATGCATCAAAATTTTAATTTAAGACACACTTTGCTTTCATAAAAATAACAAAACTTAATGTTTATTTGCAATTACAAAAATTAATAACAAAAAATTAAAATCAAATAACGTTACGTTGTAATCTAAGATTTATTGTTTCTGTGACTTATTTCTGTAGTCTTATCGAAAATTAATCAAAATTACCATTAAATGTACAATTAGTAACAGACGTATCAATCTTGTCGGCAAAGAGGCTTGGGTTTTATTGTCTCTTATACATAAATTGACATTTAATTATTTTCAATATTTTTCTTTTTTGACTTTCCTTAAAATTATATTATTATTATCTTTCCTTTAGTTATTTTAATTTACACTGCACGCTAAACTACGCTAAACAATAGGACAGCGCTGAAAACCAACAGCCGTGGTTCATAACAGTCTCACGGCACAGGCTGAGCGTTTCGTCCATTTTGCCATGAGTATTCTTGTACTGTTTATTATTTTATATTGTACCGTAGATCATGGCAAAATTTCTTTCTTGTTATGTTACCCTACTCGGCTTGCTTCAGATTGGGATCAGAATTCTAAGCCGTTTGAATGCGGCCACATCTCAGGAACTTGCTAAATTTGTTCGTAGCTCAACACAAATCGACCAAATGTTAAACAACTTGCATTTTATCCGGTGAACGTAACTCCAGTAGTGACCCGAGGCAAGGACGCTAAGTTTAAAACATGCGTTGAGATGTATCGACTGACAGAACGACTATAAAAGCTTTGACTCAGGTCTATTATACATCATTCAGTGGTCCAACACCATAGAAACTATACCAAAATGTTCTGCAAAGTAAGTATTTATTAGATAAATTAATAAAATAAAAAATATAAATAAAATTATTACATTAACACTAACGAATTTTAGGAAAAAAATAAGAAATATTGATATTTCAGATCACCGTTCTGTGCGCCTTAGTGGCGGTGTCCCAGGCCGGACTCCTGTCAGCGCCCGCACATTACTCCTCCGCCGCGGCTGTCTCCTCGCAGAGCATCGTGCGCCACGACCAGCCCCAGGCGCTCGCCACCAAGCTGGTAGCTGCTCCCGTCGCCAAGCTGGCCGTAGCCGCCCCCGTCTACCACGCACCCGCCCCCGTCGCCTACCATTCTTCCCCCATCGCTAAGGTCATCGCTCAACCAGAAATATACGTAAGTATATTAGTAACATTGTATGAAGTTGCATCTTGTATCGATCATATTATTAATTTCTTGTTAAACTAATTTGATGTTTGAACTTGCAGGCTCACCCCAAATACGAGTTCAGCTACTCGGTCGCTGACGGGCACACTGGAGACAACAAGCAGCAGCAGGAGGTGCGCGACGGCGACGTGGTGAAGGGCTCGTACTCGTTCCACGAGGCCGACGGCTC